>JAUCMU010000063.1:19527354-19554316 GCA_032275025.1 Enteromius treurensis
TAAAATTTCACTCCTCAGGGGCCCTCCCCCCACTTGGGGCCCTGGTAATTTAGTCCCACTTTTCACCCAACTACGACGCCCCTGAGTCTGAGTTACGTGTTCCTTGGGGGGGGGGGGGAAAGCACAATTACGTTCTAAATTCTGAGAACTGTCAATAAAGAGAGATGCTTTTTTTGAGTCCAGATGTTGCATTTTCATCATCCACCAAGCAGAGGCAAACTGGGTTGTACTATAGTGAGCCAAACCTTGACCTCAGTCTTTAATAGTTTTAGAAAAGCAGTTCCTCAGTCGTCAATGGCTAGCATTCATAAATTCGGCTCCTGGAGGCTCTTGCTCCTCACATTTATGTGATTTATTAATCTGACACACCCAACCCTTGTCAAAGAGTCTTTATAATGAAAAAATGAGTTGAATCAGGTGTGAGAGATGAGCAAGACATCAAAAAGGGGCAGTGCTGGGGGGAAGAGCATTGAGAAACTTTCATATAAACCTGTCAACGTTCATAACTGAAGGGATGACACAGCTCCCACAGCTGAGCTGTGTGACAGGTGACAGTTTCCTTTTCTTGAAGTATGTGCATGCTTCTTGATTTGCTGCTTCAGGCTTTCCTTATTTACCTGACAAATGTTAACAGCCCACACACACACTCGTCTTCCATCCTGCCCTCTCTTCATACACCGTCGGCTGCTCTCTGAACTCTCCCATTGTTGCTCACTAAGTGCTCCTGGGCAAGAGAGAGCGTTTAATCACACATCACTCACTGTGACGTATGTCCTTATCCAACCCGCATTCTTCACACACACACACACACACACACACACTGGGAGCATCAGTGACACTCCCTGGAGAGGCTTGCATTTAATACAAATACTAAGCACTTAATGATAATAAATAGGGTACAAAATAAGGCCTATAAAATAACACTTAAGAAAATGTATTTTCTTCCCCAAAATATCATCAGTGAAGAGTGGTGCTTTACTGCTCCCACACACTCTTCTGTGACACAGTTTCTGAAAGCTGACACTCAAACACCAGAAGCACACGCCAAATCTGCAAAACCATACGCAGTTTAATTCTCGGCCCTTGAGTCCGTTTTTGCAGAACACAACACATAATTCTCTATGTAGTCTAGCACACAAAAATCTAATAAAGGTTTTGAGATGTGTTTGTGAATATTTTAAATGCAGTGCTTTATTTTGCAAGAAATGTGAGGCAATATGCATTTAGTGTGTGCAATTTGTGTGCTTTGAAAATGTGTGTAAGCAGCCAACACAGGTTCACGACTAATTCTGACATGTTTTACGAGGTGGATAATTCGCATGAATTCGTATGACCTCACCTGTATTATTTGTCTAACCCCCAGTGACGAGTAGGTTTAGGGGTAGTTCATTCGTACAAATTCATACAAAATTAGCAACAAGTAAAATCCATACGATTTAGCAAATTTTCAAAATTTGTATGAGTGTGGTCTTATTGTAAGATATGTGTGACCTGCCATGAGTTTGGCCGGAAGAAGCTGAAAAAAAAACTGTGATTGTTTATAGTCTCTTAAGGGGAAGCAACATTTCCTTAAGAGACTATATTTCTGTAGTTTATGCTGTCCTTTTTTAGTTATTTCTGTTTTATATCAAGCTTAGTAGCAATGTGTTGTTTCTTTCTGTGTATGTGTGTGTCATGAATGCAGCCAACACTACAATATTTTTTTTAATTTTTTATAAATATATATTACTTTCTTATTCAAGCTTTGTAGTAATGTTATTTTGTTGCTTTTTGCAACTAAAAATCCCTTTCACCATGTACACACAAGTGTGTGTGTGTGTGTGTACTTGTTTGACTATACTTGTGAGGGACCAAATGTCCTCACTAATATAGTGAAAGATCAAGACAACCCACTAGTGAGGACATTTTGCTGGTCCTCACTAGATAAAAAGGCTTATAAATCAGTCATAAGTAGATTTTGTGTAGAGTAGTGTCATGTAGATGTTTCTATGAAGGGTAGGTTTAGGGATAGGGGTTGGGCTGGGGGTTAGAAAACATAATTTACCTGATAGAAAATCAATGGAAGTCTATATAATGTCTTCACTAAGATAGCAAACTAAACTGTGTGTGTGTGTTTCTGGTGCCATATGAGGACACACATTTGTATAATGACATACAAGGAGAAGGTGATTTATGAGGAAATTTCCCCCATGTCCCCATATTAGTCTAAAATGTGTCTATATATATGTATATATATTTTCTTTTCACAGATTTCTGATTTCTGTGATGGGGTAAAATGTGGTGTGGTGTCATTGTGAAAGGACAATGCAGGAAAGAGCAATTCGATTCAATGGAGGATTTTGGTGACAAAGTGTAATTGTGGTCTCAGATGAGAAAGTCCAGGGCAACAGTGATTAGAGGGTAGAGTTACTTCCGTCGATGGATAGATGGATGGATGGAGTAAAGAGTAGCTTTCTGTGAAACTAGTCTCAAGGGCTGACCTTTCAATTAATCTAAATAAATGATTACCTAAATATTTACAATAAATATTGAATAATTTATACTATAAACCCATATCCTCTGAAAATCTGTGATCTAAAACAGTTCAAACAGGGCCTAATGTACTATGTATGTATAATGCTTTCCATATTTTTGTTTATACATCATTATGCAATCATTCCTTTTAATTTATAAGAAAATATTTTGGCTGAAAACTATCCATACCTGGAATTTTGCTCATATCTTTAATCTAGATCCAGTGGAACATTATTCATCATTCCACTAAACAAACACTGGCAGCGGGACTTAAGCTGTTGTCTCTTTCATGTGCAGTCTGTGATCATGGAAATGAAATCGTGATCTGTTAAAACCCTCAGAACATCGTTGGTGGAGCAGAATTACAAACATCAGGGCTGTGAGGGAAAATGAGATTTTACTGTCATAAAACAGTTATCTGCTTTTATTGTGGGTAATGTTTACTGCACATGCACTCAGATATTTCTTAAATGTTGATGAACAACAAAGATACCGCAAGAACCACTGTTTATTGCAAAATAATTCCAGATGGGGTTATCAGGACCCAGATGGATTTATTTTGTGGCAACATCTGGCTGTTCAGAAATATTATATTATATTATATTTAATTGCACAATATTATTTAAGAGGGAAAAGACCATAAAGCAGACATACAACTAGCGTAAAATATAGGAAATTGTTGCCAAGTCAATAAGGCAGTTTTATAGTATTTTTTAAATGCAGGATGTAGCAAATGACCAATCAAAATCGAGTATTCCAGAGAGACGCATTATATTGATGCTACTGAATACTAACTTGAAGTGCCCAACATGCCTATTCACGCATTAGCTTGCTTTAATTTTTATATGTAACAATCATTGTCTTGTCATTGTGGAGGACTCAGACATGGATAAGTGTCAGCTGCTGTCAGTGAATGCCAAAGGTCACGACCCCCAGGGCAGGGCGGATGCTCAGAGGTCAGTATCTGCTACTGGAGTCAGGTTGTTTCTCTCCTTAGCTCAGCATAGTTTCCATACGACCAAAACAACTGCTGCTGACCCCCGTTCACATGTGCTTCCGTAACGTTCCCACAACTGTTATCCTGAAAAGATCCACTCAGCACCTCTCTGAATCACTGAAGATGTGTCACGCATGTGAGCTCTGTCTGTTTGCATCATCGAATCTGTGCCGTCTGGTGAATCACGTAATCGCTCCGATTTCGGGAAGGCAGAAAGGCGACAAAGTCTTAAAATGATCTTTCCTGATTTTATAATAGCACCGTTAAAATCGCCTTAAGACCTTCGGGCTATTCTGCACTGTGAGAAAGTGAATTTGTTTGGCTCCTGTATGATTAATTGAAGTTTACTTTACAGCTTTTCTATATTAGTCAGCTCAGTTGTTTTCAAGCACTGCCTGAGAACAAAGCAGAATTGACCTTTACATTTACTTTTGGCTAAGGCAAGCATTGCTCATACTTAGGGTTGCTGTTTGAACAAACTTCTAACTGTAAGTATTGAACTTTGGCATCTAACTTGCCACAAGCTGTCAGCTGTTTGGACTTTGAGTTAGTGATATAATGCTACATTTCAACATTTCTTAATAATCATCTACATCTTTGATGGCTCAAGGGTGTATATGCACTTCTGCAACACAGCAATGGTATAATAAATCTTGAAAATTTGGCTAAAAACAAGTATTTGTCACACCGGTCCAACTCCTGTATTCCAGAGAGAGAGACAATAGACAATGCTGCTATTAAAAAAGTTAATTTGCTCTTATATATATATAAATATATATAAATATGTTAAAAAATTATAAATTATATATTTTTTTATTATGAAAAAATTATATATATATATATAATATGAATTATTTGTTAAGTAAATGTAGGTCAAGACTTGGCTGCTGGTTAACATCGTCCATCGCTTGCACCACCTAAATTAAATAGACACATCAAGATGTGGAGCAAGTTGCTACATTTTGATAAACGATTAGAAAGGCAAGCATGTTTTCTTAGGAATAATGTACACCAATGAATCATTCAATTAAACAGCTGTTAAGAGTGAATGGATTCAATTTTCCTGTCATGTTAGAAAGCACACTTGCCACTAAAAATGTCCGAACACCTCTTAGAGCCTGCTCTGCACACTGAAAAGTTTCCTCAGAAAGCAGAAACAACTTTTAATACACTTGGCATTTAAACCACAAAAGGTAACACATGATGAATTGAACTTATCTAATCTTTAGCCAGAACCCTGAGACAAGTCAAAACAAGAAAAGCTCCCTCTCAACCCAAAAGGCTTTGTTAATAAACCCGCCGGACGACTCTCGAGCTATTCACGGGAATTCACACCAACCACAGCCTCTTGGCAGCAGCTCATGGTTATGCTGATTAAAAACAGGCTAGAAATGACACAGCTGATATCTGCATGTGGGAAAGCGGCAACACGCATCGCCCACGTAAGCTGAATCAATCGTGTAGCACTAACCGAGTGTCACTCTTCCCACCACTATTCATTTTCAGAGTGTAGTGCTTCTCAAAAGAATTGCGTCGGCAGCCGCAGCGTGTCTCATCATCGTAGTATTTCTCTTGATCCATGCCTCACAGCAAAGAAGAAATTGTGCGATGTGAATTTGTATAGTTGCATTTTCACCAGCCTGTAATTTTACGACAGCTTTGACAAGATAACAACATGGTGACTTCTAGATGGCAAACAAATCATATGTTATATAATTTCAACTTTATTGGACGCCGTTTTGTAAACCTAAAATATTACTTCCTGACGAGGACGTAATTTTTTTTTAGCAAGTTACATCATATCTACTACACAATACCAACATTTACATAATCTAACACCCATTTGTTATAACACTACACATTGTGGTAGAAATTCCCCTACGCATCCAACTTAACTTTACTGGCAACAACTAAAGCATATACAGCCGATATTGTTATTTATTTATTGTTATTATTATGAATTTAATTATTATTGTAATTTATGGATTTTTTCCTCTAAATTTACACGCATGCTTTTTGTTACTGTTTGTTACAAAGTTTATACTCTATAGCAGGGGTCACTAAGTTCAGTCCATGGAGGGCCGGTGCCCTGTAGAGTTTAGCTCCAACTTGCCTCAACACCTGCCTTGAAGTTTCAAGTATACCTATTGAGAGCTTGATTAGCTGCTTCAGGTGTGTTTGATTAGAGTTGGAGCTAAAATCTGCAGGACACCGGTCCTCCAGGACTTAACTTGGTGACCCCTGCTCTATAGCATCTACTGGTGACACTGTACTAAGTCGGGCAGCATCTCGCCCCCCCATGATCATTATGCTTAAAACTTGGTTATTAATTACCTCAGCTTTTTCCTTAAAACAGGTTATTAGTTGCTTCAGACACACGTGTCTTGTTCTGTTCTGTCCCTTAAACATAGGCTACTCAAAAGTTAGGCCTGCAAGGAAAAGAAGTATTAGACATTATTTGTGTTTATTATGTTAATAATGACAACTCTCTGAAGATGCATGTTAATGGTTATGTAAAATGTTACTGGATTTGGTTTGGCGGAATAGATCTGCTTTGCAGCTGAATTTCTGTTGGTGTTGGTTATTGCTGTAGCTGTAGATTATTGCTGCTGCAAGCACAAACTGGAACTTGCCAATGCATATGACTATACATTGCTGTGAGCATTTAAGACATACTGCAGCTGCACAAATGGTATACATAAAATAACCCCATAGCATATCTTAACAGGTGGAGCTGGGGAAGGTGGAGGGTTCAGAAGAACTCTAAAGGTGTGCAGCAAAAATGCTCAAGTGGATGTTGAACAGCTATTTAAATGTTAAGTGGCAAGCTCACTGGCGGCATGTGCAACATGAATGACAAGTCATTTAACACTGTGATTATCGTAGATCATCATGTACCATCTAGAGGTTCATGACTGAACTATATGTATATATCCAGCATGTTCATAATAATCCAAAATTGATTTGAAAGAGTTTTGCATTTAAAATCTACATGACTGTAACATGCTGCTTCTGTTGCTTTGTGTGGCAGGTTAACTAGTTTTAACCGGGTTGAAGATATTAACTGAATGAACAAAGCATCAGATGAGCACTTTTTAAATGTAAAATTGGCTCCTCGAGGGGCGATTTCAAACATTCGCTGGAAGAGCCGGAAGAATGTGGGAGGATATGAACGAGTGGACAAGTTCTCTAGAATGGGCGTATGCCAACACTCTCAAGTATTCCCGCTTATGTCCAAATGATTGTCGAGGCTTCTGATACTGATCTGTGTGGTTTAATTTGGCAGAAAGGTAGAAAAAGAACGTTTTTGGTTGTTTAAATTGCCCACAGCTGCCTTTCGCTGCTCCAAATGGCAGATTTATGAGGGCAGAGTATACCAAACAGTGTCTCCATTGTGTTTTGAACCTGTGCAGAGGCATTCTGGGTAGCTAATGTTAGATGGGAATTTCATCAAAAGGGCAAATGAAACCCATAATTTTCATACATTTGTTGAAAACATGCAAATGCAGACAAAACTCTTCTTAAGGCGATAGCTCCCCCTAAAGGGGACATATTACCATCTTAAAGTGCACTACACACCAATTTCCAATATTTTACACCGCCATTTCAAAAACAACAGCAAATGATTGACTATTGAGATTTTATTTTGCAGATGTCAAGTGTGAATCACTAGATTTCCAAATGTGAATATAATCTCTGAATCAGGAAAATAACTGTAATACAAATGGTTAGGAAACTCTGGATGACGCATTTTTCAAAAATGTGTTGCTAAGCAACTCGTCTCGCACCATTAGTGCCATGGACACGAATGACAGCTTAAATCATGCAGCTTATTGAGCACTTATTGTGCTTTTCTGTGTGATCATATGTACAAAATCTATGTGGTAGGTAGAATAAACAAAGGGATTTGAGCCATGTTCCAAATACAATTCACTGCCTTTTCCAGCTGAAATGAACATAAGTATCAATAAAACACCAACTTTTATTCCTGTTCACACAAATTATGAGTCAACGATTTTTATGATTAATGGAACATAACTTGTAAACTAACATATGTTATGCACCTGCTTCATATGCATGGCATTTCTGAAGTAAACTTGCTCAGTAGCGCACCTGGTATTGAACTTTGAATGAAAATGTTGTTTGAATTTTATGACAATACAGCAATCGAGATAATCTGATTGGAATGAAAATACGTGCATTACAGAAAAATTGGATCCAAGCAGCTCTTACAGTGACAACAAGTGCTTGATATTTTCATTCTTACTGCCACAACACATAAGATAACCCTTGGAATAAAACATCATCAGCTTCATGTTCATCTGTTTTAGATAAAACAGGCAATCTTTTTAGCTTTACTCATTAGACGTCATTGCAAAATGCAAAAGTAAAACCCCTTGCAATCACTCGAAATACCATATGAGTCTTAGCAAACACAAAATGTGAAAAACATATAAAAAAGATCAAAGATATTCTTTTATAACTGATGTTACTTTAACATGCAGATGGCAGTCAGAAGCTCTCTTTCTATTGCTGCTGGTGATTATCAGTCTGTCTTTGAAAACAACCATTGGGATTGGGATGACAAATGATTTGAGGATTATTTTACTCGGCCAAGCCTGATTGATGTGGATATGGGCGCCTGTCCTAAAGCATGAAAACAGGGAGGAATTACATCAAAGTCTTGAGAATCATGACTGATGTTGACCAGTGAGTTTGGAAGCTTTCCTTGGCAGCCCCGCTCTCCTTTTTTCTTATTCCCTTTCTCTTTTTCTCTATTACTCTATTACTTTCTTCTCTCTCCATCCGCCCACACGGGCTTCCCAGGCCTTGGCAAAAAGCAACCGCTGCAAAACTAGCAGCTTGGGCCTGTTTGCCTGCCAGTAGTGCAGGAATCGTGTTTCCAGAAAAATGACAGATGAAAAACTGCCTCAGATACACAAACATTCACTTCTACTGTGTTGAAAGTCTGAGGTTCAGGGCCATTTCGTTCAAGGAGCTGCAAAAATATTTTAAATACGGGTGAGCCTTCGCTTCAGGGTTGGCCAGGGGTAAAGTAAGTGTGCGGTAGTGCACAGTGATGGTGGTCTAGTTACTGAAATTATAGTAGATACACATTATTTGAGCTGTGTAAATTTTAATTATTTATGTTTGGACATGTTGGTTTCAGAAATCTGAGGACATTCCTGAACCTTCAAAACAAGTAATAGTTCACACGAAAATGAATACTTTGTCATTTTCTCACCCACATTTCATTCCTTTATGATTTTCCCCATGCATTAAGCACAAATAGAGCAAATAGATTGTTTGCCATTAAAAAACAAACAAACACACTCTCAAACAGCTGCACTCTTTTAGCAAAATCAGATTCAGGCAGGGTTGCCAGATCTGCGTAGGAAATGCCACACTTTTCTAATATAGTGTGTCACTCAAACATTTAAATGGAATTGTTAGTGAAAAGGTTTGCTTATTTGGTGCATTTATTTGAAATAATAAGCACGAGTGAAATGGTAATCCAATTTAAACAGATTTCTATTGTAATACATTTTAAAATGTGTTTCATTGTTGTGTTGGTAAAGTTAAAATTTCAGCATCATTTCTTCAGTCCTCAGGGTCACATGATCCTCCAGAAATCATTCTAATATGCTAATTTGGTTCAAATAACTTTTTCAACCTGTCAAAGTTGAAAATGGTTGCGCTGCTTAATATTTTTAGTTGTCTTATCAGGATTCTTTGCTAAACACAAAGTTCAAACAGAACAGCATTTCTTTTAAATGGAAATCCTTTGCAACACTATACATGTCTTTACTGTCCCTTTAAACATGAAAAGGTGTTAAAATCAGATTTTAAACACACTTCTTTTTCCCACAGTTATTCTATAAGTGTCCTTCTTAGTGGTCAGCATTCCTGAGCGGGGCCCTACATTCCTCCTGACCACACTTGGTCAAATCCTGCTGCTTCCCCTCAGCTCTGCTCAGAGCAATCCCAGAAGCCAACAGCTGACCGCAACAGTGTCTTTAAAATGTGGCCGTGTATGACCAAACTGCTGCTTGGGGGGGTCAAAGGGTCATTCCAAGGCATTAAAAATGACACTGCAGAGGTGGGCGAAAACTTTCACATTCCCGCTAAAGAGAAAGCAAAAGACAAAAGCCGATCTCACAGTTCTTCACATTAGCTTAGGCTAATGCAAAGTTCTTAGTAACACAGACTGTGTTCCTATCTAGAGTTTGTAGTCTTTTAAAAATGTAGAATTTTGAGCTGAGCATTGCTTACAATGCCACACACACTTCTGACTTAGCCCTTATCAATCACCCAGAAGGCCCTGTAGCAACATCGCAGCAATGTCGATCACTGAGAACTTATACCTTTGCAACCAACACAAGTCTGACAATGTGTGAGGTACTTTATTAACACCGTCTCACTCCAACTTTTGCGTTGCGGAACCCCTTTTTAGTCACTTTTCGACATGAAGGTTCCTCCATTGCTTTCAGTTGTTTGGCTTCATGGTTTGCATGCATATATACATTTTTTATATAATGATATACACAGGCAAATGCAGTTACTGTACAGGTGTTTATTGCACAAACGAATCATAAACAAGCCATGTAAATACATTACAAACAAGTTCAAGTGTCACATTCCAAGTCTTCTGAAGCCATACAAGTAAAAGACAGAATACATACTCGCGTCCCATAGCATGACGCGATCGATCACCTGATACACAACAGCCAATGGCATTTCTCAACCAATGTTGACGTAAGGATTCTTAATGGCATTTTTTGAAATCGAGCACAGACTGCAACTGCGCACAGGAATTATGCAGAATACGGAGACAGCGACCGCACCTATTTCTCTCACAAATCGTTTTGCCTCAAAAGACTTGGAATATTAATATCTTTCAAATAAATGATGACGGTGGTTGTATCTGCCTGCTATATCTTGTGTTTCATTGACAGATGGTAGGTTTAGGAGCAGGGGTTGGGTTACGTGCTCATAAATATGTAAATGTAAATTTAAACAAAACAGTTTTGACTGTTTACATTGAAAAAGCACAACCCTACATGTATGCAATAATGCCATTGTTATATCTTTTAATTATGACGATAAAATAAAAAAAATATTCCATCGGCATATTGACGCTAAGGGTTTCCTATTTATAACAATGAAGGGACCTTTACATCGAAAAGTGACTGAAAAGGGGTACCTTGAGCTTCAAACAACGATGCAAAAGGATTTTGACCAAGCCTCAAAATGTGACGAGTTAGAGTGAGACTGTGTTGTTATTAACCATGAGAAACTAACGAAAAGCATAGCTGAAATAAAAATTAGATGACAAGTAACTTCTTACTGTTAAATTCTGACAAAACAGAGGTATTAATTATCAGACATAAAAACCCACAGGTAATAATCTAGAACACTGTCTAACACTCGATGGCTGCTCTGCCAGTTCTTCTTCATCAGTTAGAAACCTAGGAAACATAGAAACCTCTCAAGAACATCTAAATTGCGTCCTATGCTTTCAACCTCACATGCAGAAATGTTGATTAATGCGTTTATGACCTCGAGGTTAGATTATTGTAATGCTTTATTGGGTGGTTCTTCTGCACGCTTGATAAATAGCTTTCCAGATCTGGATATATATTAATTATTTTTTAAATTTTTATTCTATCTTCCTTTATAAAAGTGTTTAACTGGTCTGTAAGCTTTACTTTAGAAATTAGAAAATAATACCTTCAATTCAACAAAGAATGCAAAGAAAACGTGTCATGGTTTCCGCATAAATAAAAAGGAGCACATTGATAAATCATATTTCTACCACTGACAAAATGTTTTGTATCACATTAAAATAAAGTCTATGTTTGTATGTTAAGTAAAAATGAATCCCAACTTTGTTTTAAAATGAGTCGCAAGAACTCCTAACTGAAAATCACATGATCACAAACGGAAATCACTTCCGTGAAGTGCATCGCATGTTCCTTTCACTAACGTACTTCGGGAAAGGCCCTTTGCGAAGGGAATCAGTTGCTCACTTTCGTTTGGAAGGTCCCTCAGATGGCGTCCTCTTCCAGAAGTGCCCTTGAAGGGAGAAAAAAAGCCATATGGAATTCGCCCCAAACCTCACAGGAATCAATTCAAATTCAGCATACATTCAAATAAAAAGATCGATTATTTTCAAATATAATCGTTTTTCATAATATTAGCGTGTGTACTGTGTTTTTGAGCCAATTAATGATTGCAGCTTTGGTAAACATTATGATACATATCCATTTCTGATGACAAAGAGGATTTCTGAAATCAAATGAATTTTTTTTACAGTTTCACAAGCACATTAGCATTCCAGCCAAATCTGATCATTTCAAAACAGCCAAAATGATCAAACTAATCAGCCTGACTGATAGACTTTATCACTCTCAGCCCTCCTGGATGCTGCACAATAGTGGTGGATGAGGAGACACCCCTCACACAATGTAAAGCGCTTTATACATGTAATTTATTCTTCTTCTTATTATTATTATTATCATCACCTGATTTAACAGAGGCTTTAAACAGATGGTGGCAGCATTTTCTTCAATATTTAGGGTCTCATGAGAGTCGTTCTTGTGTGTGGTTCCAAAACTTCCTAAGTCGCTTGTGTTTCAGTTGTGTTTAATTATAATGTCAATTGGTTTCATGTGCTGGTTCTTCATCACTGCTAATTAACCTGCACAAACTGCAGTTTATCTTGTAATAATGGCCCAATTACAGGCAATACCTTGTGAATTGCAGTGCTCAGATTTCCCCGGCCTGCCTTTTATATGAGAGTCCTATGCTAAATAGTCAGTCAAAACTGCGGTTAAAGTTGCACAAGGCCTGTGATGTCAAACTGACTGACCAAGTACGTGACGGGGAAGCTCAGAGTGTGTTGCTCAGAGTGTGTCAGATCTTGAGCATCCACCACGTAAAACTATGTGCGCCTCCAAATACCCAAAAGACCTTGACGACCTCAACACCACTCAGACACGACCTCAAACACAGCTGCTTCCCACAGATTGGATTGTATATTTGTAGAAAATGCAGAATAGTACCTTTCTTTTTTTACGCACAGGCATTCATCTAGAATTGTTCAAGCACAGAGTGCGCAGAACTAGACCAAACAATGTAAAATGACGTCTTTATGCACTGAAGCATGATACAAATGATGTTTTGATACAGGTTAAAATGTACCTTCGGTAACACTTTATTTTACAGTTGCACCTATTAGTTGCTTATTAGCATGTATATTACTAGAAAATATTAATGCCTTGTTCTACATCCCTAATCCTATCCGACACCTACAGTACCTTTATAAATATTAATGAATTAAATTAAGAATTTATTGAGGGAAAGTCATACGTGTTGCCTATTTAAAACGTCCATATATTAAACAAACAATAAAAAAGATCCACCTCCAGTCAATTTAGGTCATGTTTGATTTTGGTGTGAGGGTGGAGCCAGGACTGATATACAAAACAACTATGTCAACAGAAAACATCAAACTTTTGCTCATCTGTAAGTGTGGGAACATTCAAAAGGGCTATGGTTGGTTTGTTTTTAACTTTCCTTCAGAGACAATGTGAGGATATGTGTATTTGATTACAAGACATGATAAGATCCGGTGGAGAGTGAAGGGTTTGGCTGAGAGTGCTGGGATATAGAAAACCCAACTACGGATATCACTTTATGTTGTGACATGCCTGAGATGATTAAGGATAGCCGATTCATGACTGCTGACAGGAGAGCTGTCCAGACATGATTTAAGAGCTTAATGCAACATAATAATGTGGCCTACATAAATATGTCAACAGAAAATATTCCTGAATCAATATCATTAAGCCGTTTCTCTCAGTATCTGATACTTACTGTAAGATTTCTTTTACTTACTTTTGGCATTATTTACACTATTTTTTTTAAAGAAATAGCTTCAAACACCTGTAATATCTGCTCAAAAGCAGCCTTCTGCTACCGTTCAAAAGAAGTAAATCTAACAAACCCAACCATGTGACCCCCCGGTATCCCGCAGCAGTATGGCTGCACAGCTCATATCCAAAACAAGAGTTTTATCAGCCTGCAAACTCATCTTTTCTAAATCACAATGCATTCTAGATTCCTGCTTTGTAAATACAGGACAAGGCGTAATTTAGATAAGAATATCTCAGGATCTGTAGAAACAGGCAAAGGCCTTTGAAAGGGCTTTCTGAAGTAGTTCAGGAGTATTTGATATTTACAACGTTGTTTCTGAGTAACAAAAGGATGAGGAAGTTCACAGTGAAATTCTCAGTGCTTTGAAGGGAGGTGTTAAGGGTTTTCCATTCAATGAAAGTGAATTGGGACAGATGCCGTCAAGGTAAAAAAAAAAACGTCATAAAAATAGTAATCTGTGCTACATACTGTAAGCCTTCTCAAGCCATGTAATAGTTAAGAAGCAGACCACATTTATTGTCATGCATGTAGTTTATCATAAACATTCCTCTTTGCTGCGGCATATATCCAATGTGACAATTAAACAAGTAAAATAATTAAATGTCAGTTAGAAATAATAGTGTATTTTTCAAAGCATGTTAAATTATTAAAAAATTAATGCTTATCATAAAGTACAGCGAGATTGTTTGACTGCTGATGTTTCAGTATGCTCTTTATATTCGCTCTGGTGGTACTTTGATGTGCACTTTGATTTGACATCAGTGCCACTTCAAGTCGAACATATCAAATAGCTGGGTTTCCATCCAAAGCTGAAAAAAATTGATTATAACGTAAAAAACTTTTCCATCCAGCAAGTCAAAAAAAAAAAAAAAAAAAAAAATCATCAGTTCCTGATAAACTCCCTTGTAAAAAAAGTAATATATTTAAAATATATTTATTTCATAGTAAGTATAGTTTAAATCTATGAACATATTTACTCACAGATAACTCGAGACCTACTGATATAGAAATGTTTAATTAAACATAATTTGGAGTATTACTTGTGCACAATGCATATTTCTTATGAATAAGCCTAAAATGTGTGTTAATGTCACTTTTAACACGTTGTGTTATATTGCTCTTTAAATGCAAAATATTCAAAGGGCACCTAAAGTATAGTTGCAATAGTTCCACTTTAGCACAATCAGATATACTGTGATAAGTGATAAGTGTGTCTTTAATTGGAGTTCAGTATCAATTTAAGTGCATTAAGTATAAAATTTGTTTTATTTATTTTTCATTAGGGCTGGCACTAAATATTAGTAAGAAAAGTAGGAGATGCCACTGAGTGTAATAACTTTCATTTAAAATAAATTGCCTGTGCTTCAGAGCAAGCAAATAAATGAATGCGGTCATTGCTCTCAGAACGGTGGTTTTCACCAAGTACAAGATGTTCCTGGAACAACATTCCAATCAACCAATCAGAATTGAGGGATAACTTTTCTGAAAATATCGATTTCAGGCTTTTGATCAGGGTTAGGTGCTCCTATACCCTTGTAAATCAGCTATAATTTCCCTCTGATTGTAGGAGGCATACATTTTGGGCAGTGGTAGGGGTAGGTTTAGGGGTAGGGATTGGGATAAGTCTATTTTAGGACAGTAATGTTGATCCAAGATCATGTCTTGGAAAAAAATCATGGCAACCAACCTTGACAATTTTTTGAGATGCTGTGCAACAAAATAAGTCTCCTGGAAGTTATGTTGTATTACTGCTCAAAGTCGCATGACTTTTTTTAAAGGTGCATGGAGGAATTGATTCAGCAAATTATTTCCATTAAAGGGTTGCTTCACCCCAAAATGAAAATTTTGTCATTAATC
The DNA here is from genome assembly GCA_032275025.1 of Enteromius treurensis. Classification (NCBI taxonomy): domain Eukaryota; kingdom Metazoa; phylum Chordata; class Actinopteri; order Cypriniformes; family Cyprinidae; genus Enteromius; species Enteromius treurensis. Next base: position 19,542,662 of record JAUCMU010000063.1, read on the forward strand.
ACTTATCCACCCCCATGCCATTACAAACCCATAAAAACTTTCTTTGTCTGAGGGAACCCATTTTCTTTGGATATTTTGGATGAAAACCGTGATGCATGTGACTGTCCCATTGACTAACAAGTAAATATGCAAATTGCGTAAGCTGTTCTGTGCCAACCACAAGGATACGTTTTCGACGTGTATTTATTGGTTTGAATGGCAACAGGATACTGTTTGTGTTCAGTAGATATTCTCCAAAATGGTGCTACGGTGCCACAGACCAGACGAATTGTTTAATAAAGCAGTTATTTTTAATTTCTTTGTGTACAAATTTATTCTTTTCGCTTCATAATGTTACGTTGAACCACTAATGGCAGATGGCGTGTTCTGACGATGTTTTCATACCTTTCTGGACCTTGACGGTGTTATTTACTTGGCTGTCAATGGGACAGGCACAAGCCTCCCGGTTTTCATCCAAAATATCTTAAATTGTGTTCCAAGGATGAACGATGAATGAAGTAGTAACCCTTTTTCACATATTAAAAACTACTTCAAGTGAGCACAAAAACTTTTTATGCAAAAAAAGCATATATATATATTTAAATTAGGTGTAAATTAGCTGTAGATGTATGAACTACTACTAAAGCATAATTTCTTGGTCACTAGTAAAAAGTAAAGATCTCCATAACAGGGTAAACATAGCAAGTTAAATACATTTCCTAAAACAGGTTTAAGTAAAGATCTTTTTCAAACAGAATCTGCAAAGCCAAGGAGAAACAGCACAGCAAAAACCGTTGAGCCTGGCAAGATCTCCTTCAGATTGTGGTTTTGGAAGTAAACAAAGCAAGTACAGGAAGGTATGTGATGTGGAGTGTCTGTTTTTCAAGTAACAGAATAAGTCCTACTAGTAAGTAATAGTTTCCTGTGTTAAAAAGAGACACAGACGTCAAAGCAATATTTCTTGACATATTTTCAAAAGAGCTTCTTGTCCCCCATCCGGGCCTCCGTATGTTTCAGAGTCGTTTCAAATATAAAAGACGCAGCAGGGATTGGTCTCCTTGAGACCATTAGAGATCATGTAATGACAGGCTTCACTCTCCAACCCCCAAAACCAACAGAACAGACGCAAGGCCAAGAGAGAGCAAGAGGCCGAGAAAAGGGAGGAGAACAAAAGAGGGGTGAGAAGGATGGAAAGGGTGGAGAGGGTTGGGAAATTGCCCCATTAAAGACAGAGATGAATCTCTGGTGGATCCCGGGGGTCAGCTAAATTACTGGCTGCGCAGACTAAAGCTGAGAGGAAACAAACGTAGTGTGTGGTGCGTTTTTCTCACTGTAGTTTAGCATTTAGTGCGTACAGCCAAAGTAGCGACACCTCTATCTAACACATCTGCAGTTCACAATGCACTCTATATTTATAAATAACTCCATATGTAGGTGCATTATTGAGCATGCACACGAAGAAACTATTTTGCAGAAGTGTGAATCAAAGCCATAGACAGAAGTGTGGAAATATATTCATATAACCTCAATGACCAAAGGAAAGAAGTGGTTGTAAAAATTATGCTCATAATACTAATCTATTCCCTTAAATCGGACACTTTGATTCTAGCTGCCTATGCTAAATTAGGCTGTTCCTGCGATATTCAACGTGCTTTATATTTCACATTTTTACATTAAGAAATATCATAGCGATTTTTAAGTGCAGAAAAACTAATAATCGCACGAAGGACATTTGTGTGGTGTTTACTTGTGCAAAAGCCCCCATCAGAGTGTTGCTGCTGCAGGCCGAGGTGTTCACAGTGAATTCGGCCTTATAGGAAACACCACTAACATTTACACGAAATCCAAGTAAAACTGCGTTCTTCCTGTAGAAATCCTCTGGAAGCTTGGGACAGCATCTAAGGAGTATGGAGGAAATAGCTTTGCATGCGCAGGAGCCTAAACAAGAGGTCAAAACATAATCAGCAACAGATAAAAAAAGAAATACGACAAATCTGAGAAACAACAGGATGTTCTTGATAACAGACTCGATAACGTCTGTGTATGGAGATCCTCACTGTTAGCATTATCAGGTCCGAGACTGATAGCATCTGACCCCCTGTTTCCCAAATGCTGATAAGCACATTTTTGAAACTGTCAGGAGTGTTTGCAAGCACACATATATATATATATAAACAGTAGGTTTTTACATTCAGTTACATAGTTTTGTTCAATTACTGAAACATTGGTTATGCATTTTGGCTATTTAGCATTGGCAAAGTTACATTATCATAACTTTGCTAGCATCTAAAATAGTTCGCCCACAGAAAGGGTGCTGAAAGTCACAGCTACTCCACCCTGAAAACCACAGTTTTAAGATGCAAAGCTTTGTGCTTGCTCGAAACAATGTCACAAACACAAACGTGAGAACTACGCTCAGTTACAGGTTGCATTTAATGGAACAAGAACGCTTTTAGCGTCTAGATAAGAGTCTGTGATATTTATAAACATGGCGCTGAGCTTTTGCAGAAGTTGTTAACCAACAGTGCATTTGCTTCTTTCATTACTCCTCAGACTATTTAGTGTAAAACTGGTTTTAGTTACAGAATAAACTCTCAATGATTATTTTGCTGTGGCACTGTTGATTATTTTTAATACTTCATTTGATCAGTCACTGGGTGATATTTTTAGGTCAGTGCTAATTTCTCAAATCAATGGTCTCTTTCTTCCCCAACAAATAATGCAAATTCAGAATCCACATCATCTAGTTATTAAGTAGCTGCATAAATGTAAAATAATATACAAGTCGGTCAATTTCACATAAACACGTTTTCTTATATATGAAGAGGAGCAATGTGCAAATTAACTTAAAATTGCATGTGTAAAAAAAAAAACGGTAATGAAATGAAGATGAACTGGATGTTTAGATCACACTATAATGTTTTTTTTTTTTTCAGCTCTTCTGCGTGAACTGAAAGTAAGAAGTAGTGACATGCTCACAGAAGCTAACTTTCACATATGTGACAAATTTCACATCTTCTCTGCTAAGTTCACCTGTTACACCTATGCATTGTGTTTCCACCTGGAGCTCACGGATTACTGCCAAAGCAATTTGTATACAAATTATTAGTTGGTATACAGTTATTTCCCAGCATGTGAGGCTTTGGTCTAACTGATGGTAGATGCCTGCACATCTCGCTTCAGAACACCCGAGATGAGAGAACAAAAGTCTTATTGTTTCTGATTTATTTATAATGAGGCACCATCTGAAAAATTAGTTTTCCATGGGTGTTTTTTTTTTTTGGATGGAGACTCTCTCAGTTGGCAAACAATCGTGTTGCATGTAGTTGGTCTGTCTGCACAGCCAAACTTTCATCTGAGATATACAAAAAAAAAAAAAAAAAAAGAAGAAAAAAAAAAGTTTGTTAGGGTGTAGGGTAAGAGTTCAGATTTGGTTAACAGATGCAAATGGAAAACAACAAACTTAGTGACCCTTACCTCTTTCTGCTTCCACAGGAAGTCCTACAAGGCCTTCTTTTACTTTTACTTTAAACATGTTTGATTGACATTTATATCTGCAGACATGCTTGGAAATGACTTACTGTATGGGTACTATACAAAAGCAAACCGAGCTTCAGAATGTACTAGATCAGTGACTCTCCAATGGTTTTACTTCAGGAGTGTCCATGTTACAATGTAGCGACCCAATCCAGTACACAATTTTGTTCAATGTTTCGTTTTTTGGAAGATCACCAGGCAACTTGCCTGTGTTCGACAGACACATTTTCATCAACATAGAGTTGAGTTTGACTGGTTACATGACCTTTGACATCAACAAAAGAGATATGGAATATTGTTGCACATTCTTCTCTGTTTTAAAAGCCTCTTTGAATATACTTTGCTGTGTGTAATTATACAGCTGAATGCATTTGTTTTGCATGTAGCATAGCTTCTTTCTGCAATCCCATGAGGGCAGACCTGTGACCCACCAGTTGAAAACCACCGATATTGAGATTAAGTGATGTGGTTCATATGAAAAATAGGTCATCTATTTAGAGTCTCTGAAGAAGTTTGGAGGAAGATTAGAAGGAAAGACCAAAGTCTTGGGCTCATATTTTTTTGTATAAGGACCCCCGTCATCACTATCCACATATGCATTTAAGCAGAGGCCAGCTGGTCAATTAACTTAACACAGTCCAGATCAGCTCGAAAACCACTAGAAAATACACAAAAATGTTGAAATGATAAACATAGCTTGTGGCCAGAGGAAGTCTAATGCCAAGAACAGCATTTGAAGACTTTTTGATAAACTGCACTGTATGTTTAAACTACATTTCAGTAGGCATACCATACAATCTGGCAACTGACGTGTCAACTAGGAAATGTTTGTTTTCAAACAGAAACACAAAAAGCACTAAATGATTAAAGATACTGCAAATACTGTATGCATTAATACAGTAATTTAGGAATTTGTGCCCCCTTGACATTTACAAGCATTTACACCTACTAATAAACACCCACACTTTTGACTCAAAACGGTACAGTTACTAAGATGCAGTTCAACTTTCCCATGAAACAACTAGCATGCATGCTCAACTGGTTCTATTGCTTTCCTTTGTCACAGTGTCAGTGATAAATAGTCTATTATGCTATGGTATTTATTGAAAGGAAATGTAACTCTCAGCTAATGGAATTTGTTTATATTCCATCTTAAAGCATGTTTGACATAAATACTTTATGTGAGTGACATCAGCATTCCAGTCCCTTCTGCCAGATGAGTATATTTCCTAATTCGCCTCTGCATGAATGTAAACACTTCGACAGCAGTCACAGAAAAGCACATCTGCTCGTAATAAACTATGAAATAATATCTTTATATATTCCCTTTGTCTTTATTGGTGACACTGAAACTGCAAGTAAAGTATAAATCAGGCATGTTAATTTAGCGTGTAATTAAATTTGCTCAGTATCAGTGGGGGGGTTGTATAGTGTCTGTATGTCAAGCATACGTTAGCTTGCTATGGTTTCAAATAGACCTCAATCTAAAGTTTTCTTCATGAGAAGTACGCAAGTTATATAACCAACATAAATCACTTTTATCTTAAAAAGTGCGCATTGTGAGTGCATTTTCTTCATGGTTCAGACAGCCAAGCTGGATCTCAGGACGTGTTTCACTAGGGTGGAGAAATATTCCAGGTTTTAAGCCAAATAAGCCTTGAAAGGGAGTTTAGAATGAGTGCACCTTTCGTGTGTTTTACAAAAATTCCCCACATTATCCTTGCCTCAGAGTGTTGCCAAATAGTAAACCAACCGCAATATTTTTTTTTCTTTGTTAATGAACAGTTCACTTAGACTACATGAGCTTTAATGGTTTCCAGAGGCACACTCTGAGTCAGCCAATAACAACAAAGCCACCAAAGCCACCAAAGGAAGAGTAATTCTCTTCCTGTTGCTGTAGTGCCATTTTGACCGGATAGAGTCCTGGTCCACAGTCCGTACGGGCCATCACGCGGTTTCATGTCATCTAAAGGGTAAGACTTGTTTTGCAAAAAGCTGTGTATAAATCCACTACCTCACCTAATATTAAAGGTGGAGTTGGGTAATGGAGCGATTCTGGAAAAATGTGAAATAAGGAGCTGTTTCAGGCAGGAATACATGAACACGGACCTCCCAAACTTTTGTTTGGAACACCAAATATTATTCTAGAGAAGTTTGTACCCATGGCATTATTGTGGGCTTAGTGTTGAAAATATTTTGAAGGCTTACCTCCCACATACTTTAAGACTGAGAGGCGGGATGCATTGGAAAAAAAATGTTTCAGTCTGTGTTAATGTTGTTTAGGAATATCAAGCCACATATCACTCAAGACTACAAACTGTCTTTCATGAAAGCCAATAACTGTAACTTGACTGAACCCTTCAAACTTCTCTGAAATGCTTTGAAGGAATTGAAAGCGAATAATGAAACTCTGGAGTACGACTTGCTAGTCTCATAAAATCTCTCTTTAATAACCATCCAGAGGCCTCAAAATTAAAGCGAGGACCAGATTTTGTCCATTCTTTCTCAAATATGTAGCATTGCTAGCCTTTACATTGTTAGTTTCTAGTGACGTGACTTCATTAGATAGTAGATATGGCGCTAAAAGTTGTTTATACCGACTCATTTACGCTGTTATCCCAGCACTGAGCTTTCTGCACCAACCACAACTTACCAACCACCCTCTTTCAGCTTCACTCAAGAATCTTTATAACCACTTTGAAGAGGTTTTCATCTTTAGGCTGCCATCTTTTCAAAACAAAACAGGATATTCGGATGAGAACAGTCTAAACATTGAATTTCTCCTCCATCTACGACCCATCATGTAGTGTGAATTTATATTCACAGGGCTTAAAGCTGCTAATGTTTTCTACGTCACTTTCGATCTTTGTTTTGATTCATTTCTCGTTTCTCTGAGCAAATAAGCTCTAGATCACATTGTGTATATATACCATTCCTCTCAAGAATGTGTTTATATTTGATCTCTCTACTATGCCAGACCCTCTTAGTTGTCTTCCCGAATTAAACACAACTATTATTATATTTTTGGTCATTGGAGCTGAAACAGTCTTGAGTGCCAAATCATTGGCGTCTGGATCTGATTATGAAGAAATTACTCAAAAAACGAAAAGGACCATGTGTGAACACGTGACCTTTCAGACACTTTCTGTGGGGGTGGATGTCTTTAACATCTTAGGAAAACATTGGACGCCGTTCTTTTTCACATGGTACAGGACTTTTCTCATTCTAAAAAGCAACATCACAGGCCATAAGAAAATAGAGAAATTAAAAGAGCACCCTGTTGAGAAAACAGCATATGCTGGTTAGGTAGATTTAAAAGCATGAATGCTGGTTTGAGCTGGTTTAAGCTGGTCCTTAGCTGATCCTGAGCAGGAACTAGTTGCTTAGGACCAGCACATGACAAGCTAAGGACCAGCTTAAAAAATCTCTAACCGGCTAAGAACCATCTTAAACCAGTTCAGTTAAACCAGTTAAACTAGCATCCATGCTTCTAAACCTACCTAACCAGCCTATGCTGTTTTTTTCAACACTAGATTAGATTAGATTCAACTTTATTGTCATTGCACATGTACAAGTACAAGGCAACGAAATGCAGTTTAGGTCTAACCAGCAGTGTAATAAGCAGCAAGTGGAGGATACAGGTATAAGTTATAAGTGCGCCTATAAAGGATATGTACAAGCAGAAACTGGATACAGACCAATACTAAAGTAATCACAAACATGACAAATACAAATTTAAAATTGAACAAACCACACACGTTTTTCTTTAGTTGTCATCTCGCTAATGGGTGTTTGACTGCGCACCATTTTGAAAGATTCGCAAATAAACTCTTAGGAACTTTGAATGAGTCAGAAAAGTTTACAAACCAGCTTCAAACTCACTCGTGAGTTAACTGGTTTGAATCAGACTCAGTCAGTGAAGTGTTCAGGCATGTGTTCCTCAAATGAAAATATGGTTGTAAGTTCTGTCGTCACTAATAGAGTTCAATGGAACTATCGAGAATAGTAAGCTTTGAAAAAAACACCTCATAGTGGCTACTGTTCACAACCGACTGCCTGATTGAGCCACAAGTCATTTTTCATATATGCCTGATTGAAAATGAACCCAGAACTGAAATGTGACTGTTTGTTTACAATGACGACATAAATTAAACAGTTTTTTTTAAAGTATTTTGCCAGTTGATGTCCAAATGCTAAGATTAATCCGCTGTGAGACTATAAGAAATTTGCTTGGGTTACACTAGAACCATAACAATAGCAAAATATTACTTTCATTTTCTTTTAAACAGACCAAAATATTCTTAAAAACTAAATGTTATTCGTGACAGCATCAAATTGGAGAGACTATACTAAATACCATTTCATAAACTTCAAGGGGAGACGTGATTTTTTCAGAGGGGTTTAAAGACTTCTTAAAGATGGCTTTTTCATGAGTCACAGCCATCCCACTCCTGTAAACCCCCACTTTGAGTGTGGGAAACCGAAATTTCCCTCCATGTTTTGTTCATAGGACTGAATCCCAGACTAATGACTACAAAAAGCAGCCTTCTGTATATTAGCCCCCAGATGTGTGGGGTTGCTGGACTGCACAATGTCATGGACCACTGCATTAGTGTGGTAGATGAGATCAGCCAGTGACAAACAGAAGAGAAATAATGGAGGATGTGAAACTATTTTGTAAATGGAGAGGGCAGTAATTGAGAATGTACAAGAAAGGAATGACGCATTATCTCTGGTGACTTCCATGGCTTATCAGAGAATGTGTGGAAAGAGAATGAATGGGGGAAGGTGTTGAAGGAATAGTCACCCAAAAATAAAAATCCTGTCATCGTTCACTCACACTCTATGCAATATAATTAAAGTGAATTGGGGCTATCCAGTTCTTAACTAACACAAAAAAACACCATATCTACGTGATTTTCCTCATTATTTTTCAGCTATTAAAGGAATAGTTCACCCAAAAATGAAAAATTGGTGTTTATCTGCTTACCCCCAGAGCATCCAAGATGTAGGTGACTTTGACTTTTAACTCAAACCGTTTCAGTCTGAAATCATATAACGGAAGTCAATGGGCACACAGACAAAACCAAATTACTGTAAACCCTACGGCTTGTGGCGATACATTGAGGTGTTAAGACACGAAACCATCAGTCTTTGCAAAAAGACTGTATGTATATAATTTTTTAACCTCTTATACACCCACGATCTCCAACTCTCCAATCTGAATTACAACATCCAGCGCGTAACGCTGGCAAATAGATTTCTATGAATATATGTTTCCTTAGTGTTTCTATTGATCGCATTACGTAAGGATCTATGTCTATTTCTGTATCTATGTGCTAAAGCGTCACTCGCTGGATGTTGTGAATGAGACGGATATTGTGGTGTATAAGAGGTACAAAATAATATAAATACTGTTTTCGAACAGACAGAACACCTCGATGTATCATTGCGAGCCGTGGGGTTTAACTTGGTTTGTCTGTGTGTTTTTTTCACTCTGAGAGCTTTGGAACGTTTGGTGCTTATTGACTTCCATTATATAACTGACAGACTGTAACTGACTGCGTCTGAATAATGAATACAAAATCTTTGTTTGTGTTCCGCTGAAGAAACAAAGTCACCTACATCTTGGATGCCCTGGGGGTAAGCAGATTAATATCACATTTTCATTTTAGTTTGAACTATCCCTTTAACAGCACAAACAATTCATTCAGGCTTTACCATGGCAGTCTCACATTTCTCACAACCAAATGTGCTTAAATCATGTTTGATTTGAAATAAAATGGTAAGTGAAAAACTGAAGCCATCATAGTTTTAATGACAAACGAAGTCAAAATTAGTTTTTTCGTGGGCCATTTGGAAATGAGGAGGTTAGTAGCACTACATAAAGTCTATAGTATACATGTAAACTATCAGAATAATCAAAATGGTCCCAAATGGTGGTTTCTTCCTGTGTTTATTTGTACTAGAAATCCCTGCTGACCATAACAACATCCATTGCCACGAAACACTCTTTTCCGTCTCTCTTTATTTTGCATAAACGGAAATTCTGATTTGGCAGCAAAAGCTGCACATTCAGATGCATCCAACTGTTATCTAAATTTTACAGCTTGAGACCTGTCAATACAAGCTGTAAGGAGAATAAAGCGAGCCGATTCAGAATGTACTCTAGAAAGCTGCAAACACTGAACACAACAATATGTTTCCATGAACGGGGTTAGTTTTTTATCATTCAAACAGGCTCCCACCACCAGATGATGGCTGAATGTCCCGATGGGGGGCCAATTCATTCAGAGTTTGTTGTGGCTGTGATAGACTCGCTGTGTTTAACCAGCATTCTGGCCAAAGGCTGTTTACTGAACACAACATGGTTTAGTTAGTTCAAAAACAGACAACAGGGTCTCAAATGGACCCCCAAAAACACAAAACAACAAGCGATAGAAGAAAAAAACGAATCCAAGACTTTCTTTTAAATAACAACAAATGTCAATCGCTGTTCTTCTGAGTCACAACTGGAACTAATTTTAAAACATATAAAGACAACACAAACTTAGCATTTCAACCATTTGCATTCCATTTGGAACTTTTCAAAATCAATCTAAACATTCAAAAGTTTCAGCCAGATAGTTATTTGTTTAAAAACAGCAGTAACTTTTAAGTTATGTTCGCTAAAAAATATTTAGAGCAGGTCTGTCATTATTTCTGGTAGTCGGGCAGGGTCAAATCCACCCCCTCATAGGACACAGGAAGTCTCATGACCTCATAGGTCCAGCCTTTCCAGCAAGCCAAGGATAACAAAGCACGAATATAACTTCTATTCTGAACTGTCAATGCTGAACTCTCTTGAACCGAAAAAAGCACTTATTATAAGGGAACCTAAGAAAACACGTTTTTATTACAACTTTGATTAGCACTGACTACATGCAGATGAAATATCAATTGGTAGGGAGTGTCAAATATGTAAAATGCTTCCCAGATATTAAGCCTGAAGTTGGAAAGAGATCTGTGATGAGTCAAGGTCTCCGCAGATGGAATATTGCAGTCTTATTTAACGGTCATCTAAATGTTTGTTGGTTTGACACAAGTTCAATAATTCCAGCGGCTAGCGAGAGTCTTTGTGTGACAACACAATGAATTTAATTACTGACGTTTAATGGCATTTTCCCACACCACCATAACAGCATTCATCTTAGGGAGTGTCTTTCCATCGCTCTCAACCACAAATAACAACAGTAAAATGAATAGAAAGAGAAGGCTGAGCTGTGTAAAGTTTGTGTATTCAGCTAATGCGATTTCGCCAGAGAGAATACGGTTCCAGTGGATTGATTTGGCAAAAAGCTGTGTGATCTTTGACAGTTAATTTGGATCATTTGGGTTAAAACTGTGATTTCAAGCTTTTTAACACTTCACTGATGACTTGAACACTTAAATGATCAAATTTCAGTCAATTGAATAAGACAGTCGTCACACCAGTCAAGAACTGAATGGCCAATTGTCCATGACAATGCTTGGGTGATGAATAAAGACAATAGAAAACACAACAAACAAGATTATATATGTAGTTTAACTATACTGTAGCAGTTACTATAAAAATAGGTTGATACACAATTTTCACTGATATTGCTAGTAAAACTAGCATTTAATAAGCACAGGAAATGCCAACACACTGCATTAAACATTAAATTGAGTATTTTATTGTAAAACACAGTCTAATAATCTTTGTTTTATTTTCAGTGTAGCTGAACCTAACAGCATTCACGAGAATTGTTTTTTAATTTAATTAAAAAAATTATAATAATTTTCAATTATTTTTTAATTATTAGATTTAAAGGGAAATTGTGATTTAAAAAATCATTTTAAATTATTTTTAAGTTGTTAGTTTTAAAAGGAAAATTTATAAAGCAATTAATCATGTTTTAATATTTTTTTACTTTTTAATATTGTAAATCAAATGGTTTTGGAGTTACAGTGGGTACGGAAAGTATTCAGATCCCCTTAAATTGTTCACTCTTTGTTATATTGCAGTTCATTTTTTCCCCTCATTAATGTACACACAGAACCATATATTGACAGAAAAACACAGAATTGTTGACATTTTTGCAGATTTATTAAAAAAGAAAAACTAAAATATCACATGGT
>JAUCMU010000063.1:19554416-19578315 GCA_032275025.1 Enteromius treurensis
TTTGCCCTTTCTATTTCAAGTTACCAAGGTACAGAGACAATATTCAATTTAAAAAAGGTACAGATTAAGTCAAAACACCACATTTATTTTTTAAAAAGAACACATATTTTTGTATAAAGTGAAATATAAACATGACAATTTTTCAAATAAATATTGACATCAACAAGAAAATACTTATGTATCACTAAGTGGTGGCCCTCACTCGCGTCATAAAGTTCTGGAATAATTTTGCTGCTGAAATGTTAACCTATTAAAATGTTCCTGAGCCGGAAACAGAATTGATTCGTTCGTCTCTCGAGTTTTCGGGTTTTTCGAGTCGTTCGTTCATCACGTGACAGCCCCATAAGCTTAACCTATGCAGCCTGAGCCGTGCGCTACTGAATGAATCACTCCCACGAGACGACTCGTTCTTCCCGAGTCACATTAAAGATTCGTTCAAAATGAACAAATCGTTCAAAAACGACCCATCACTAGTCTTGAGAAGTTCTGACCATCGCCTGATTGTCTATGCGCTTAATACACAGAAAATGCCGATTTTAATTCCAATGTAAGTTTAATGCCTTTAAATAGGCTTCCGAAATATTGCGGTTCATGTGGGTGTGCCGAACCGAACAGGATGAACCGAACGGTTCAATAAAGAACCGAAAACCGTAGCATCCCTATAAATTATTGCTATTTAAAATAACCAATTTCTATTTTAATATATTAAAAACGCCACTTAATAATGCGTTGTTTAAACTGTATTTTTACTTAATGTCTTAAATCAACATTTTAACTGTGACATATATTGACCCCAAATGGCAAAAATGAACCTGTAAACCCATAGTGTGAGTACCTACTTGTCAGGCATAAGAAAGTGCAGAAGGGACCACAGCTCTTTGAGAGAATTCTGCAGCGGGGTCCCAGTAATGAGCAGCCTGTGATTGGATCGAAAGTCGATCAGAGTTTTATATAGCAGCGAGTCGTCATTCTTAAGCCGGTGAGCTTCATCAACTCCGAGGAAAGCCCAGTTTATGTTCCCCAGCACTCCCTGCACACACACACACACAAGTCTTGACTCAATCATTTGTGAATAATGAAGAACAACTCATTTCTCTGACACATAATCCAAGTGCAAAAGATTAAATCAAAGATATATGAATACTATACCTTGTCCTTCAGTAGAATTTCATATGTGGTCAAAAGTGCATTAAACTTGATCCTTTTGGTCTGCTGGTGGATCCATTCATAGTCCCGGATCTGGTCAAAAACAAAGTTATACCTCAAACCATCATTATTATAACAGGTTGGATTGTCTTAGCATGAATGCTAGCTTACTGTCTTTCTACTTATGACGTCTCCAAGGTAAACCACTACATTCATGTCCGGGGCCCATGTTTCAAACTCCCTCTGCCAGGAGGTGAGGGTTGACAGGGGTACCACCAGGAGGAAGGGACCATAAAGCTGGTGCTGATGGAAAAGGTAGGAAAGGAAGGAGATCGTCTGAATGGTCTTTCCCAGGCCCATTTCATCAGCCAAGATAACACTGTTACACCTACAGAACGTAACAGAAACCACAGATGAAGAAAGCATGGTTTATTTAACATCATGAAGTAATATGAAAGCTTGATATTAATATTGCTCTTTTGTTGATGTCGATTGCTTTCAGTGTCCTCATTTGTAAAGTCACTTTGGATAAAAGCGTATGCTAAATGACTAAATACAAATGTAATAGAAAGGATTCCTGACTAAAAGCTCCACTTGTATGTTACACACCTGCACCAGGAGTGAGCGAGCCAGTTCACTCCATCTAACTGGTAATCTCGGAGTTGAAGGACCTCATCTCCAATGTAAGAAGGCTGCTTCTTCAAGGCCAAAAATCTTGGCCTCTGTTTCAAAACCTTCCATTTGCACAAAAAGAAAAAAAAAGAAAAAATGAAGACAACTTAAACACCTTTTCTGAAAGAAGAAAGAAACAGGACACACTCTCAAACTCACCTTACAATCTTTGGAAGGAACTGTCTTGCAGGCGTTTCTGTTTTGGAAACTATCGGCGCAGGCCTGGAATTTCTTTTTGATTAATGCGGCATCCTCCCATGAGCACTCTGCATATGGCAGTCCCATCCACTTACACAGATACTCTTGCTCGCTGGAGCTGGTTTTATGGGCTGTTGCGACATCAAAAATGATTATAGTAGTAAACATCTCTTTTGACCAAGTTGATCAGAAATAGTGCAATTTCAAAAGCAGCAAACTTACAGGGAAAGTCTGAAGGGGGTTGTGATTTCCCAGTTCTTGTTGCTGATTAAATGAGAAAAAGAAAATGATCTGGATAACAGATTGTACGTTTTTTTTTTGTTTTGAAAAGAATTCATTGCACTGATCAACAGAGACAAAGACATTAACCATGTCAAAAAAACATCTACCTGAACTCAAAGAAATATATATATATATATACACACACACACACACACACACACACATACAGTGGGTACGGAAAGTACTCAGACCCCCTTAAATTTTTCACTCACACATGAGAATCATGAGGTTAAAGGAACTGCCTAAAGAGCTCAGAGACAGAATTGTGGCACAGATCTGGCCAAGGTTACAAAAAAATATTCTGCTGCACTTAAGGTTAATAAGAGCACAGTGGCCTCCATAATGCTTAACTGGAAGATGTTTGGGACGACCAGAACCCTTCCTAGAGCTGGCCGTCCGGCCAAACTGAGCTATCGGGGGAGAAGAGCCTTGGTGAGAGAGGTAAAGAAGAACCCAAAGATCACTGTGGCTGAGCCCTGACTTAAACCCTATTGAGCATCTCTGGAGAGACCTAAAAATGTCTGTCCACCAATGTTTACCATCCAACCCGACAGAACTGGAGAGGATCTGCAAGGAGGAATGGCAGAAGATCCCCAAATCCAGGAGTGAAAAACCTGTTGCATCTTTCCCAAAAAGACTCATGATTGTATTCGATCAAAAGGGTGCTTCTACTAAATACTGAGCAAAGGGTCTGTATACTTCGGAGCATTTGATATTATAGTTTTTCTTTTTTAATAAATCTGCAAAAATGTCAACAATTCTGTGTTTTCTGTCATTATGGGGTGCTGTGTGTACATTATTTGGGACAAAAATGAACTTGACGATGAAATGAAAATGAGCAAATGGCTGCAATATAACAAAGAGTTAATGATTTAAGGGGGTCTGAATACTTTCCGTACCCACACTATGGGTAATGTCATCGGTGGCCTCAATGGGTAATGTCATTGGTAAAATGACCACTGTATGGAAAAAATATCACACATAAATTTGCATCTGGAATTGCACCTACTTCTTTGGAACTTTCACATCTGTATCACAGAAGCACCAGACATACAAGTGTCTGAAACAGGAGCCAATAATCAGGTTGAGCCAGCAGTCTCTGTGGGGAGTATCGGAGTAAAGTGCTTGATTATCAGGCCTTTGTGTGTAAATGTAGGTAACATGCTGAGCCCAAGATATCCAGACACAGCAGGAGCGATGAGGCTGTCTGCTGGCTGGAGCTTCTCATGAGGAGGTGGAGCCCCTCTGATATTGCCATTAGGGGAGCCTGAGGGCAAGAAGCAGAAAAAACTGATAAAGCAACTCTCCGTTCACTTCTAGCACCCCGGCCACCCACTGGAAAGCAGCAGAATGTGCAGTGCACTGAAAATGTGGGCCCTTGTTGCCATGTGAGCAGGTGAACAAGACAGACTTCTCCCGTGTGCATAACATCTGCCAGTAAAAATGAAAGCATGCAACGCTCTATACTATTTCCTATTCATATCATATCCATCTTCTGAATGTTTTCGAGATCTCATAATACCTACACTAAAGTGGCAGCTATTCTGTTCCACGTTCAGACAGGGGACACGGTGTTCCTCTGGAGTGCTTTGTTCAGCACGGCCTAGTATGACCTCATAGGTGTTTCTCAAGGAAATCCCTCTCCCTTCGAGGTACAATGACAGAGTTTCCTGTTTAAGAAAGCAGGATCCGGCTTCTTCCTTACTCACACTGTCCGCTGCCTTATGTAATTACAACGCAATTCCAAGACTGCTCATGTTTTTACGTACTTGTGCATCACCTACTCAAAATAACCAGGGTTATTTACTTACTTATTTACTCATACTTGTTTATGCTCCTGTTTGCACGTCAGAACGCAGGAAGAGAATACTGTAGAGGACAATAAGGCTCAGAACATCCTGCATGACAATTATGAGTCTCGTGTTTGAGTATAAGGACGAGGAAAGGTAAAAAAAAAAAAAGTGCAGACTTCTTAAATTAAAGAATTAAATAAGCAGCAAATAAGTGAAGATGCAAGTCTCAAAAAAATAAATATTTGAACTATAATAAAAAAAAAGACTTTCAAAAATGTGGTCAAGTAAAAAGATGCTAAAAAAAAATCAGTAAAGATTTTCATATTTTAGTTAGTTTTCTTAACTTTAAATGTTTGATCAAATGCCCCACAAAGATCAAAATGCTTTAAACTCACAAAAAGAAAGACAAAAAGTTTGTTACGTAAGATGTATACCGAAGTGTGAATTTTTATGTAACTTAATCTAAACAAAAGAAATAAAAAAACAGGCACGTCATTGACCTACATATATAATGTCAAAGAACCTTTAAGTTAGTAGAGCAATTCGTTACTCATAAGTGCCGCATCAGCAGCCACAGACAGAAGACGAATGCCAAGACCAGCCCACTTCAGGACGAGTCTTGATCCAAGGTTCAGCTCTCAGCTCAGCTGCCGGCCGTCAGTTGCGCGCAGGACATGGGGGAGAGATAGTGGAGCAAAGGAGGATTTGTCATTTCCAGGCACAGTTCAGTGTGTTCATCTTAAACGGTAAGTTGCGCTTATTTACACGAGACAGCGAGGTTACATTTAAATGTAGGCTATTCAAGTCAGTTTAAGAGAACTGAGCATGTAGGTGCAGTATGTAAACTAGCGTGGTTTTGCATGGATGCGGACTTTTCGTTCAGTCACAGTTTGGTTCGAGCGTTTGTCTTAATGCAGCCGGTGCGCGCGAGTGCGTAAACGATGCTCTGCTCGCGACACGCGCGGGTTTTCCCTGTTTACCGAAATAATTCTGCAGAAAATGTTTGTGTCGTGTGATCGTCCAGCTACGCTGTAAAGCTGCTAATAATGGTCACTAAACCGTTGGCAAATTTAATAACGCTTAAGTAACCCTCTTAATTCGATAACTAGGATTTTCTTATATGCAACTGTACAGGCTTGTACTGCAATAAACGCAAATGTTTTTTAGAAAAAAAAAAAACAAACAAAGTGAAAAAGTCTAACAAACTAGGAAAGAAATGTGTATTTTACAAATATTAGGCTACCTAGATATTGTTTTACAGTGACGACAATACTAAATTAATGTTTATTATCAGTAGGGCAACATTTTACACTCACAAACTACTTTAATACTTCAAATAGGCTATATTTTAACATTCTGTAATTTGATATGACATACATTTAATGTCTGCGAAATATACTGTATAAAACTGTATTATTTTTATGGTAAAGGTTTTGACAGCATCATAAGTTTTTTAACAGCACTGCATATTTTTACAGGGTTGACTAATTTAAAGATCTAAATCTAAAACTGACATTTAAACACGGTTTATCTTATTACAAAGTAATTATTTGTTTTCCTTAAATTGTAAATTCATAATTAAATACATCCAGAATAAAATGTCCGTCCTTTTAGATAAATCTGGCAAGTACAGCTGATTTGTTTTTCTTTATTTTTTTTTACAGCAGGCTACTAGGCTATATAATTTTCAGTGTACTGAATAATTCTAAAACTAATGCTCAAACACAAATGTAATTGCATTTTCTACAATGATTCCTTTGAATTCCTAATTAAATGCAGTCTTTAAAAATGTACATCCGTTTAGATAAAGACTGTTTACTGCATCTACACTGAAAAAAAATATTGACTATGAATAACATGATACATGACAACATGCAAACATAAGAAACGCAAAATATTCTAAATATGCTGTTTATGCTTATAAGTGTATTTTTATTTTTTGTTTGACGTTAAAATATGCTTACTATAATTAATTAACATTACTTTCTAATGCTTTATTTCAGTTCCCTCTGGTGGCCTTTGAGGATATAGCAAAGCTGTGATTTGAGCAGCAAGAAGGAAAGAAGTGAAAACTTCAGCACAAACAAGCCTACAACACAAGGATTTATTGCTACCGTGTTAAATCCTGTAAGTGCTTTGCTGGAATATGGCGATAAGACGGACTACAGAGATCCTTCAGAAACATCTTTAAGGACCGGAGAAGAAACAGGAAGAATGGAAGCCTCATATGCCGCTAGCGCCGCAATTGCTCCAACTCCATCACCGATCACTGCTTCCCCAGGTTTCCTGCTCAGGATGTTTCGGGAGTATCAAAGCAACGCCGTCATCATGGCCCATTACAACTTCACCGGAAAGCTGAAAGAGAACAAATACCGGGACGGACTGAAACCCGAGGCCATTGTGTTTCTCATCATCTGTCTTCTCATTGTAATGGAAAATGCCATCGTTTTGGTGGCAATATGGAAGAACAAAAAATTTCACATGCCCATGTACTACTTGCTGGGCAGCTTGACACTCTCGGACTTGCTCGCAGGCTTCACCTACATGGTGAACATCGTAACTTCTGGTGCAAACACTCTCAAAATGACTCCAGTGCTGTGGTTTCTTCGAGAAGGCGGCGTGTTTATCACACTTTCTGCGTCTGTCATCAGTCTCCTCGCTATTGCTATCGAGCGGCACGTCACGATGGTCCGGATGAAGCCGTATCAAGGAGCCAAGCGAGGCCGGATGTTCGGTTTGATCGGTGCAAGCTGGCTTCTTTCGGTGCTCCTAGGCATTCTCCCGATCATGGGCTGGAATTGCATCGGGCATCTGGATGAATGCTCCACCGTTTTGCCTCTTTACGCCAAGAGCTTCATCCTCTTCTGCATTACCGTGTTCACCCTGGTACTGATGTCCATCGTGGTCCTCTACGTGCGCATCTTCCGCATTGTCAAGTCCAACACCCAGCGGTTAGGCAGCGGTTCTCAGCGCAAAGGTCTGGCCAGGAAGTCCCAGAAGTATCTTGCTCTGCTGAAGACGGTCACCATCGTTCTCGGGGTCTTCATCGCCTGCTGGTTGCCTCTGTTCGTGCTTCTTCTGCTGGACTTCTTCTGCCCGGCTCAGAGTTGCGAGGTGCTGTTCAAGGCAGACTACTTCCTAGGTATCGCCATGATCAACTCTCTCCTGAACCCTATCATTTACACCCTGACTAGTAAAGACATGCGTAAAGCCATTCTGAGACTGGTCTGCAGCTACTGTCTAATATCAAAAGATGGACAGGTGAAGAAGTTTGGCATGCCTTTCCTGGACTGCAGCACCAGTAAGGTTGAGATGCCGTCACAAAGGCTGGAGGGCTTGGAGACGACGGTCTCCTCGGGGAACTTCACACCATCCACTATTAAAGCTATTTACCCGAGGATACTCAAGAGCTGAGGAAGAACAATGCATTGAGATGATGCAATGTACTGTTCAGCAAAACTGTTGAATGGACAAGTACAAGGTGCTTGGAGATGAATTCAGGAGACTTTGGATGAGATGGAACTCTTAAATGTTCAGAGTAGAAGACTGGTTTCCTCCACTTGCATTAAAGCAAACCACAAGGCTACCAGAAAGCGTGGTAGACCCGACGAGTGGAATTTTTTTTTTTTTTTTACTGTGATGAATACCAGTGTTTAAATTGGATTGTCTGTGGGTCAGACTTGCTTTACAAGAGCTACATAGCCTTTTTAAAAATAGGAGTTTGAACAGCAAACAAAAAACAGTTCTACAGCTGAACGTGATGCATTGTGCAAATATGCTCTGCTAAGAATTCCTCAGATGTTATATGAGACTCGTGTGAGCGTTTTTAGAAATAATGAGCTTGAGCAGTTCGTGCAGTTTTTGTGGTGAAAAGACGCACAAAAAACACACAAGCACGTTAGTCCTCAGGCTTTTTAAGAATATATATGCACACAAATAAAAACGCAAAAGGAAAGTGACTATTTTTAATTGGTAAGATGTTTCCTTTTATACTGGTATTTTTGGGAAATACTGTTTTCATGTTAAAGTTCCTCTTAAAAATGTAAGTAAGCTATACTTGACACAAGCTATATAAATGTTGTATATTTTATAACTATTGTAACAAAGTTCTATGTTGCTGTATGCAATGGCATCATTTATGTGTAGCAGTCTGCAGTGATAAAAACAGCACTGACATTCAAGCAATATTGCATTTCTGTAAAACTGTGTGCTGAAAACGATGCATTCATATGTGTTTAAATGTATTTTGTTGATCCTAAATTATGAGCCTTAAAAAGAAATCTTTTATAAGTGCATTAATTAAAAATGTTTTTGTTTAGTCTCATCTTTTTTGGTGATTTATTTTGCACTACGTAGTTTGTTTCTCATGAAAAATAAAATATATAAATATATATATATATATTTTTTTTTACTCAGACGCAGTGGAAACCCCATCCATTGTTATGTTCAGAGCTATTTTTTCTGGAAATTTGCATTGGATTAATGACCTATTAACTAATAAACCATTTTACTTTTTTGATCTAAATGGTCAAAGTGCGCATAAGACTTGGAAAAAAGTGCTCTCACAGTGAGTCTAGCTGATTTCCAGTTGTCTCAATCACACTCACACCACATGTTAACCAAGCACAAACTAAACTATATTGTGGTTTTGTCTTTTCACACAGAATTTTCTCACTGTTCTGTCTTTGCAAAAAACCCCTACAGAAAAGAAGGTCGTAAGCTCGTGCCAGTCCGGATGTTTATCGAAGCAGAAAAGGCATGTGCCTGCACCTCATGGGCATGATGTGACTCATTTTTGTAGTTAAACAAGCAAAGGTTAAATTGGTCACGCAAACAGAGCAAGGTGACTAGGCTTTTGAAAGAACACCCATCCTTATGCACGGACAGATATTACTCTTCCCAAAGTATTGAAGTTAGAAATAGTGAAAGTAGCGTAGTGAAAGTACAGAAACAAAAGATAAGGAAAAAATATCCGAATGACTTACGCAGGGCTCTGGGAAATTATATAAAAATCATTCTGATTTCTGAGTGAAAATGAAACCATATCTGAATATATGTTATATCGTACATCATGGTACTTTACATTTAAAAGCCTCAAGTAAAAATATTTGAATACATCTTAGGCAGGAGCTATATAAAATGAGGGATTTATTAATAACCCAAATATATATATATATAAAAAAACATCACTAACATATCTAAAAGTTTCAGTTGAAGAGTTTTCATTTTTAGTGGCATATCAACAAATCCAAACAAAATGGATTTTGTCCAAAAAAAAAACAAAAAAAAAAAACCTTTAACTGAAAAAATGAGCACGGCAAAAATGAAACAAAAAGCAGTACGAACAGACAAAACGCCACATAAAAAAGAAACTCACTTTCATGCAAATGCAAGCTACAAACCATCCACCTCTAGATTTTAACATATACTGCAAGTCCTTTTTTATTTTCTTTGTTGTAATTGTCAGAAACCTTGAAAGATCTCACCATAACTTCAGTAACTTCTTCATGTTTCATCACAATGTTTGCAAAAACTGGTTTTAAATTGAATAGGAAATTCCCTGCTCTGTGGACATAGCAGGTGAGCCTTTTAATAGAGAAAATACTACACCAAAACCAAGCAAATACATTTCCAGTAATGCAAAAAGTGCATTCTCAGGTGGTGGGGAATTTTGTAACCGTATAGTGACATCTTGTGGTGTGTGAGTCAAGGGGGCAACTGAGGCAAGTTTATTAACAGAAGTACAGAACAGAATAATTACAAAGACACACACACACAAACCAACAGTAATTTAGCGAGCAATGTTCATGTGCACCTGGTCTACCATTCAGTATTAACCAGGCTCCACAGGTCATGGCTGATCTCACAGGCTGAGCGGGTGGATGTGTCTATGTTAATAGGAGTTGCCACATCTGCACCGTAGTGAACTGCCAAGAGACAAAAGGATTTCACACAACTGTCACATTCATCATCATCATCATCATATACAGTAATGTGTCAGGATTACCTCCTCTCAGTATGTGCGGTTCTGTGTCCACCTCCAGCTTTATCTTGGTTACTTTAAAGTAGAGCTGAGCGATGTATCTAAATCAAGTCAGCAGCAAAACAAGATGTTTTAGTGAATATGATCATTTCAAAGCAGATTCAAAGGCATCTTTTTTTTTTTACATTATAAAGATTGCACTAAACAGGCAATTTATAGCTCTATGAAATATTGCAGAGCATAACTAAAATAAAGTATACTCTGTATAACAAAAAAAATGAAACATTTTCTGATATGTTCAGGCTTTTCATGAACAATGTAAAAAAATTGGAAGAAATAAGTGCATTTATTAACCAAGGATGTATATATTGATCAAAAGTTATTCATATTCTATTCCTAAAAACAAATATCAAGCAGTTTGTTCAACACTAGTAATAATCAGAAAAGTTTCTTAAGCATCAAGTCAGCATATTATAATGATTTCTGATGGATCATGTGACACTGAAGACTGGAGCTTATGTTTTTACTGTGCTCTGATCAAATAAATGCAGCCTTTGTGAGCACAAGGGTACAGTACATGATCAGGGTAGGGATCATGTAAAGCAATGCTTTAAATAGTCATTTCTAACCTTTTTCGTTACATTAGAAGTTGTGTAACCTAATCCAAATACACTATAATACTTAAAATAATTATAATAATAAAGTATATGTAACACAAATGGTCCTCTTGGGAAAAACGACATCCATTAAACATAAAACTCAAGGGCATGATGTGACTCATTTTTGTACCGAAGAGAGTAAAGGTTAAATTGGTCACGCAATTAGAGCAAGACTAATACCCATCCTTATGCACTGACAGAAATTAAACTTCACAAAGTATTGAAATTAAAAGAAGAAAAAAAAAAAGACGAGGAAAAAGTAGTGATTTAAGCAAAGCTCTGGGAAATGATATTCAATCATTTGGAATGAAAATGAAACCATATCTGAATATGTGTTATATCGCACGTTGTATTAAAAAACATCTCTTCAAAATAGGAGCTATATAAAATGAGTGATCTATTAGTTACCCAACTAAATATACACACATCTTTAAAATAAATATGCAACACTAACATGTCTCTGTAGTTTCAGTTCAAGAGTTTCTCATTAGGATCAATTAGGATTTCGTTGACCAGCAAAAAAAAGAGACAATAAAATACAAAAGTGCAATAAAAATAACTTTTTAAAGGATTGAGCACCCCAAGACTGAAACAAAAAAAAGCAGTGTGAACAAAACAAAACACCTACTCACACTGAAAGAGAAACTCACTTTTACGTTACAAACCATCCATCCCTACATTTTAAAACATGGTGCATGATCATTTTATAGATTTCTTTTTCTTTAGAACACTTTTCAGAACTCTTCATAAATCTCTCTCTAAATTATTATTATTAAAAAGTATCGAAAGAATACCGAATCTCATTACAGCCTTCACAAAAATAGATTCTACATGTTATGAAAATAACATCAACCAAACCTAGAAATTGATTTTTTCCACTGCACATCAGATTTCCACAATATTTCATGAAGGACAAAATATTTAAGCAGATTAGTTAATTATTACTGATGAATGCAACAAAAAAATGCAAAATGCATTAAAAGCTGGGGTGTGTAAACTTTTTGAATTAGAAGAACAGGGTGAATTGTTGTCTTCTGGGAAAAATATCAACAGCAGCACTAAATAAAAACATACACCGTAAACGAAATAAGAAAAATGTACACATCATCCAGCTGAAAAGTTTACACCACCTGCTTTTAATGCATTGCTTCCTTCTTAAGCATCAGTACATTTTCACCTTTTGCAATATTTGTGTAAAAGCCCCTACATTTTTCTTAGTGTAAAAAGATGGACCGTAGTCATTTCTGGAAAGGGTTCAAACATGCAGACTATAACCTGAGCATTAGCGGGCTGTTTAAAAGATTAGTTCACTTCTAGGATAAAATGCCCTGATGATTTCCTTGCGCCCATGTCATCCAAGATGTCTTTCTTTTAACATTTGCAAGGAAATTAAGTTTTTTGATGAAAACATTCCAGGATTTTTCTTCATAAAGTGTAAAATTGCAGTTTTTCAAAGGGCTCTGCATGATCCCAGCTGAGGAATAAGTGTCTCGTCTAGCGAAACGACCAGTCATTTTCTTAAAACAAAGATGTATATACTATTTTTACTCACCAATGCTGATCTTGCGCTAGTGAACTACTCATTAAATTGCTCAGGACAAACTCACAGACAATCACAGAACATGAAAAGAGTCATGGATCATAGAAAAGTAATGAATAAGTAATAAATTCAGTCATTTTGTCTTGTAAGCATCTTTTATGTAAAAAATAGCTTCACTATTAGATTCAAGACAGTACTCTTATTTTGCAAAAAATGACTGAAATTGTGGAAATACTGCATGAAACTCATGAGCAGAATTTATGTTTGCCCTTTA
The DNA here is from genome assembly GCA_032275025.1 of Enteromius treurensis. Taxonomy (NCBI): domain Eukaryota; kingdom Metazoa; phylum Chordata; class Actinopteri; order Cypriniformes; family Cyprinidae; genus Enteromius; species Enteromius treurensis. Next base: position 19,566,964 of record JAUCMU010000063.1, read on the forward strand.
CAGTTCACAATAATAACGTTTAAATGAAATAAAAAAATGTAGCACAATTTGGTAATTAAATTTTTTTTATGTGACAATTAAGTCACAAGTATTTCATTACTCCACCACCCTGTACATGACATAGGACCGAATAAAGTAGGCATTACAAATACAAGGTGAAGTAAAACCAGCTCAGTGCTTGCTTACATGGCTGAAGGAATGACCTCGGTTGTGTCCTCATCCACTTCCTGTTGCAGAGTTTGAATTTCCTGCTCAGTGTCTCTGAGTCTTTCCAGCTCTTTCAGTAAGAATCTGACCCATGTGTTAAGGAAACTACAGGGAGCAACCAAACAAAGAACATAATCAAAAAGTAAACTAAACAGCGTTCATGATTTGGCAAAATATAAAACACAATAATATAAAAATAAAAAATATTATATCCAAGACTAGCTCTTAAATGTTAATTACTGCATATCATTTATTTTAACTTACAGATGTATAAAAGTATAGTAAAGCACACATCTGTGCATAAATGTACTGATCCTGATGTAGGCTACATATTCTACATATTATTTTAATGAGAGCTGGTTGTGGTTCAGGTCCCCCAAAGGGAACATCACACTTGAAGGATACTCCTGCTCTGAGTCCAGGATTTGGCTTTTGGAGAGGCTCCGCTGCACTTCCTGCTCCATTCTCTCCATCTCCTGAGCCATTTGGGACTTCTGCTGCTCTAAATCTAGAAGTTTCTGGCCGACCACTTCCTCTGCATGTACAAGATCTTTAAAAGGAGGACAACAAAGAAAACGATTGCATTTAGTATTATTTATTAGTGTATTTTGTTCAGTTAATATGAATTAGTAAGTGCTGACCATTTAAGAGCTCGGTTGTGGTCTTCTTGGTCTTGATGTGGTGGTCAAAGAAGCCCTGCAGCTTCTCTCTTGCTCCTTGAAGAGCGCTCTCTGCCTTGCTGCTCTTGATGAACTCTATCAACGCTTCTCCTGACTTCTCGAGGTCATCGTCATGCATCCCATCGTTCTGTGACATGTCTGCATCTATAATGCTTCTGCAGAAAAATGCAGCACATGCAGAGGTGAAGCTATATGCCACAACAGAACCTATTTTCGTAAAACACAAGCAATATGTCATAGCTGACAAGCTTCACAGTATACTATCAATGCCACATGTACTATATATATATATATTATTTGTAAACAAGTTAATGCAGTGAAATATAAATATTATAAACATTCTCACCGTCAACAAATTACCAATTTTTATTTTCAGAAGTGCTTTAAAAAGAATTCCCCGCAGAAATATGTATATTTATAAAATATCTCATTCATCTACAGCTCCAATACAACTCCATACATGAACCGCATTTAAAGCAAAACATTACATGTCGGATAGTATTCTTACACTAAACGCATTTTATTGACGTTTATTTTAAAACATTCAACAAAACCTCTTTTAAAGCAAAAATAACTGCGAATCATAATTCTGTAGCTGTTATCTGTCTAACGTCTAACGTTAGAAGCAAACATGAACAATATTATGCCAAAACAAACCTGCCCATAAAAGCAACCACACTGTAATGCACGCATTTACTGATTTAGCCAAGACAGCGCTTTAAAACACTTATCTAAATAACACTTATTAACGAAACATAGAAGCGAGGGGTATATCGCAATATATTTCTGAGTTAGCAGCCTCACCGAGTACTACATGCGCTGTTTATCCGGATTTCAAACTGGCGGCTGTTTGGCGCGCTTTCCAGAGACGCGCCTGAATAAAAACAGCTTCAGTGCTTCAAGCGTTTGTGTTCACCCCATCACGACCAATGTTTTTTAATACATTACACGATACATAAAATCTATAAATTGTTCTTCTAATATATTCAAGGTTATTTTAAATGGGCACTGGAGTTACCGTCAGGCAACTATTCGAGATACCTAAACCGCGCGAGTCAAAAACCCATTCATCGTGTAAGAATAGCCTGCGACACTTGCGTTTATTTCTCATTACGGCGTAACATTTTATTATTACAAAATCTGTTGCTGAAATACTGTAATAATTTATAGTAAATACTAGCGTTTTTTTGAACCGTGCTATACTAAAGTATTTGAATTCATTTGTTCTGGTAATTCTATAGTTGCTAAAAACTAAACTACAGTATTACAGTTTATCAGTTCAATATAGTTAGTACTAAAGTATGCTGTGGCATTCATTAACAAAGTGTTGTTAATACTATATTCATAATTATACACTTTACTAAAGTATGCTTTAAAAAACACTATAGTATTTACTATTAGTTACTATGGAATTTTATGTAGGTTAAAAATCCAATCTAAATCAATCAATAGTTGTTAAGGTTGCAATAATTCTATTATTGCAGTTGAAAAATATTTTATTATGTTATATTTTAAAGTCAATCTTGGGTAATGCAATCTAAAATCAGTAACTATAAATGAGAAACATAAAGTTTTCCATTTTCTAGAGCAGAGTGGTCAACCCACAATTAATAAAATGAATGTGAAAGAAGGGTCTTTATTTTTTATTATAACTTCTCTTTTTATTTATTTTTTTAAGAACACAGATAAAAACTAATATTCATAAAACGACGAACCAGAAACATGCAAGATTCAAGCCAGGCAGTGGCAAATTGGAAAAGCTATAATATGGTTTCTGGCCCCTCGTAAAAAAATGTTCAATATGCCAAGCGTCACTGTTTGCTCTTTTTCTGCTGCTTTTCCTTTTTCTCCCGCTCTTTCCTCTTCTGTCTGTAGAGCTCTCTGAAGTGGAGTTTCTTTGGATTCAGCCCGTAGGCCTGGAGTCTCTGTCTGCTGAACACTGTTCCAGCCATCTTCACCGTCAAGGACCTGGAAAGCAGGCGTCCACCTCGGGGCTTCATTTTCTTTTTAAGGCATTGAGGTTTTGCAGTCCTCTCCTTGGCCATCTCCTCTTTCGGAGTTACAGCCGTCTCCTTCTGCTTAAACTTTTTCTTAGGAACCAGGAACTCCTCTTCATCCTCCCTGTCATCCTTTACAACTTCTTTGAGCTCCTGGGGGTCCATTTGGCCTAAGCCGTCAACTACAGCGCTTTCAGATGCATCTTCAGTCAGATCGCTCTTCTCTATTTTGACCTCAGACCTCTTTAGACGGTCCCTTCTATTCTTACCCACCTTCCCCTTGGGCTCCTCCTCACCTTCGTTCCTGTGGCAAGAAGCACAAAAACACTAAAGCACAAGTACAAGTTTATAGCTTAAGTGTGATGAACATGAAGTTGAAAGGAACACGTACTCCTTATACAAAGACACAAACACTTGCTCTTTCTTCTTGTTTCTTCGCGCTTTGATCTGGAAGTTCTTCACGTCACACAGCTCCTCGTTCTCTGACCTAAATGAGGAACAAAAAGCAAGCCTCATTAAAAAAAATAAAATAAATTCTAGCCCAGTGGAAGAATGCATTTATTCTGCTAAAACTATTTTCCCTGATAATATCATTTAACATTATTACTATATATTCCAACACTTCACTATAGTTCCTGACTAACATATATGTACCTGTACATGCAGGTCTTCCTCAACGAACACCAGCGGTTCAACTCGCTTTCTTCTGCTTTAAGGATCTATGGAAAGAAGTATAGATGAGAATAACATAGAAATATTAGTAAAGGATAACTAAAGATATATTTAAAAAAAAAATCCCTGCCAGACTTGGTACTCGAACCCACAACCTTTGGGTTACAAGCCCAACTCTCTGTCCATTAGGCATTAGTCACATGATCCTTCATAAATCATTCTAATAAACTTTTTTTTCCTTCAGTTTTCTGAATTCTAAAGTTCAAAAGAACAGCGTTTATTTAAATCATAAATGATCGCCACATTTAATCAACTTAATGTTTACTTGCAGAGGGGAAAAAATCTCAATAACCCCAATCTTTTAAATGGCAGTGGAAAAAAATATATGTAAAATAATTCAATTATATATATATATATATATATATATATATATATATATATATTAATGTAAATATTGCTAAACAATTTAATAAAACATTAAATACAATAAAAGTCAAATGCTTTTGACTATATGCATTAAAAAACCCTGGCAGATATGGTCCCTCCTTATACATTTGGCATCCCTATGATTTCCAAATTAGACTCCAGCAGTGACCGTGAAGCTCAGGCATCATCTGACACAAATGTTTAAAATGTGCACTGGTGGTATCCACTGCAGCTCTGCTCAGAGAGAAGATTACTGTCCTCAGACCCTGGTCAGAGTTATTCCCGGAGGAACAGCAATACCAGGTCAGACACAATCACTCATCAGCACAGATCTTAGAGTCAATCATCATCCCAGCACATTACAGTCGCTCGTAGCCCCTCACCTCATCCGTGGTCAGACCGAAGTCATTCGCTACAACTTCTCTATAGCGAAATCTGCATGGCAAGTCATCAATGATGTCCTCATAATCCAGTTTATAGTACTCATCCAGATACTGCTCAAAGGATTTTTCACCTGGAAACATGTTGCAAATTAGATTTTAGGATTATACATACATTACACAGAGGGGTAAATGTGGGCGGGGTTTTCTTTTTGACTGACCAATGACAGATAGAGGGTGTGTCCCGTTGGAAAATAACTTTAATATACATCCAGTACTCACTTGGATCGAAGACCGGTTTGTTTTTGGTGATGATCTCAGCAAAGTGGGATTTCTTTTTCTTCTTTCCCATTAGAGGAGCGTCCTCTTTGGTCTTCTTTTTCTTCTCCTGTTTATCTTTCTTTCTCTTCTTTTTAGAAACAGGCTGTTGACTTGGGTCATAGTCAGCATCCATCTACCAAAGAGATTTGCATGATTAAGAGCAGACACCGTTTACAGTGAGCACAGTTTAAGTGCTGCATCTGTAGTGCTGCACATTAAGAATGAGAAACGCTCTTACTATAAAGTCAGGATCTTCACAGCTGGGCTCATAGTTTTCCTCGGCAGCGTATTCTTCCTCATCTCCATACTCGTCCTCATTTTCCTCCTTACCGACCCATGTGTCCCAGTTCCAGTTCTCTAACAAAACATATTCATTACACGAAAGCTTGTTAAATGTTTTGAAAAACTCACAGAAGCCGCCTTTCCACTGCACACAACTTTCAGAATTCGCCCCCTAGTGGCAGTTGTTTTTACTATGGTCGTAGGCGTCAACATGGGAGAGCAGCTCATTCTTGCGGTCTCGGAAAATCAGACACCATTGTGTAATAACAGAAAAGCACAGACAACCAATACGCACACAGACCTGATTGGACATCACTAAAATATGTCACATCCAGTCGGGTGATCGCATCTGGTCTAGCCGCAGAAATTCAAATATTTTAACGCATCCACATCTGGAATCGGACCCGAAATTTCCGGAACGCCACCCAGCGCCCGCACTACTCGACATTGGCAATGAATGACTTCCGATCTGACTCTTGTAGTTCGTTGTGTGCAGTGGAATGGCAGCTTCAGTCTGCATTTACTGTTGTTTTACAGTAAAAACAGTAACATTGTATTTCTGTGATGCAAACGCTGAATAATAGTTATGAAAAGAAAGTGTAAAGAGACACAAAGCTACCTTCTAAATCATCCTCATCATCAAACTGTGGTTTCTCGTCCTCGTCCTTTCCATAGTATTCATTCCCAAAGAACTTCTGCATATGAACGAAGAAAGGTGCATATTAAATACACGTGCATCACACTATTATTTCATCATAAGCTGATGTGATTAGAGCTCCTGCCATGAGATTTAGTTCCAGTCCAACAGTCCCTGTTGGGATATCTCTGATTTCAGACCCACCTGCATGAGTTGGTCATGTTGCTGGGGGTCAAAGTCTCCATCCAGGTCGACGTCATTAAATGCCAGCTTCTCATTTCCTGTCAGCTCCTGCAGTTTCTTCAGTTTATCCATGATCTCTGCTCGCTTCAGGTTCTTCAGTTCCTTCAGCTGCTGCTGCTTCTGTTCCTTCTCCTATAGGACACATCAGGGATAGGGACTGTAAGGAACTCAATTCTAGTTCTAAATCCTCTAACGATTCACTCAACTCAACTCATGATTCGATTTGTGATTTTGATTTCACAATTCGAAAACAAAATGAGATTTAAGACAAATTATACAGTAAATGAAAAATGTAACATAGCCAAGCGACGTTACTACTTGCATTCTGGGAGGCGGGCTTACCCTGGGTCCATCAGATGTCTCTGTATACTACTGGACGAATCTATAACCAATCAGACCACTCATTCCGATGACGTATGCGTAGCGACGGAACCTGAAGCCACCGTAACCAATTGTAGCTAGCTTCATTAAAGCAGTAGACATTTTCATTTTCAGTGCATTATTTAAAATATATTAAGTAACCCACCAAAATATATAATGTTTTTGTGACGTAGAGAATGAGGGTCGAACAGGGATCCAAATGCAAACACTTTATTCACAAATGTGGTCAAACAGGCACGGTCAAACACCAGCAAACGGTTCAATCCAGGCAAAGGCCAAAGAGTAACTCCAATAAACGGGCAAAGGTCAGGGCAGGCAGCAAACAATCAAAAAAATAGAAAAAAAGGTTGAGGTCAAAAAACGCAAAAAAAAAAAGGAAAACACAAGGGTATGGCTTTGCAATAATCGGCGTAAGAGAGAGGGTGAGGATTCTTTTATGCTAGATAGAGGGGGAACACAAGACAGAACTGACCAGTGAGAACGAGACATATGAAACCAAGGAACCAATTGGAACTTGACACATAAAACCAAGGAACCAATGGGGACACAACACACAGACAAGTGTAGAACATGACATAACACTCCAGGGTGGAGTGCCCCCAAAAGAGCTCATGGGCACTCCAGCTGGCGAATGTAACAGCTTTATTACATTTTCAATATTCCCAAAAACTGGGAACCACTGTGAAATTAGCTCCCCCGCCCCCGGCATGACTGAGGCGGGTAAAACGCGATGACGCAGCAGCTCTGCGGCGTTCAAACATGGCGTGTACTGAGCAGTAACAATTGTTCGACTCTGCTGTTGCAGCTGTTTTGAGAAATTTTCATGACAGCTTTTCTTTGAAAACGGAGTTAAAGTAAGAGGCATACAGAGGCATCTGATGGACGCAGGTTAAGCCCGCCTTGCAGAAGGCGGGTAGTAAGGTAGCTTGGCCAGACTAAAGCTCCTATGAGCTTAATAGTCGCAGAAGCCAGGCTACTTTACTGTGTGATCATTTGATTCCCTTTTTAAATAAATAGTTCACCCTTAAATTGTATTCACCCTCAGGCCTACAGAGATGTATTTGAATTTGTCTCTTCATCCAAGTGGTTTGGAGAAATTTAGGATTACATCATTAGCTAATGGATCCTCTGCAGTAAATGGGTGCGAGTTGAAACAGTTGCTAAATTATCCATAGCACTGATTTAGGACAGAAATATGCACAAACGAAGCAAACCACTCTAAACAAATAGGTCAGTATATTTTGATGTGAGTGGACAACAGGGGATTGGAGGAAGCTTTACTATGGATTCTCAACTAGTATTTTAGATAAAGCTTTTCAAGTTAAAATGCCTTAATGATTTGAATTGTTTCTTCACAAGATATTAACCGCTGGACTGGAGTTGTCTGGATTACCTTTGGGTTTCGTGATGTTTTTATCAGCTGTTTGGGCTCTGGCAGCACCCATTCACTTCAAGAGATCCATTAGTGAGCAAGTGATGCAATGCTACATTCTCCAAATCTGTTCTGATGATAAAACAAACTCAAATACATCTTCGACGGCGGTCAACCTTTGTGCTAACTATTCCTATTATTAAAATATGCATGATTATAGAACGCATCTTTAAAGTCACGCTGCAATAGGAATGTAATATTTTGTTATTTGGTTTATGAGTCTTTACTGTCCCTGGTTTAAACATGAGATGCATCAGTCAGTGGCATGCTCTCACACAGAATGACAGCTTGCTCCTTGCACAGCTGTACAAACAGATCATGTCTTTAATGGACCTTGGAACCAAGTGCACTCGTATAAAAGCACACAAACACTATGATAAGTCTTTAGTGACTAGGTTGAATTCTTTAAATAGATTTCTTCTCTTGCATGGCCATGTGGAGGATCAGGGGATGTTTGTTATGAAACAACAGTATTGGGATAAGGGTGGGGAGCACTTAATGAGGGCAGTGTGATGCAATCAGTAAAGCAGTGTGTGGGGCCCTGTTTCAGAACAATGGAGAATGGCTCTTATTCAGTCATTGCATAGTCTTCAAATCAATTCTCTAGGATAAGAGACCTGATGTGTGTCTACTATTGTAACAATTCATAATTGATTGACAGCTATTGACAGTCGTGCAGCAATCAGTGTGCTGTTTGCATCGCTGTACATCTGTAAGGAGATATTTTTTGCTTCTTAAGCAGGTTAAATGTGTAAAAGTTGAACTGTTGAACTGAGAGTATGATGAAGGGGCTGGGGATGACCGAGATTATCATGTGAGAATGGTCCCGAGATCAGATGGAACTCGTTGTGAAAGTGCAAGCCTTAGTTACAATGAGACCACTGTAACATGCAAAAACAAAATATAGAGAACACGACCTTCTGCCTGATCAGTACAATAGTGCTTCATTATTGATATTAGTTACTAGCTACTTATTCATACTTTCTCACGCTCATTCACAACAAGGGCTAACTATAATAATAACAATGGCACGGTGGAACGATATTATTAAAATGTCTTTCAAAATGAAGGTTAAAAATGACAGCTGATCTGAATCCATCCTGCTTTAAAGAGCTTGAGGGGGACACAACTGCAGCACATGCTTAACTTATAATAAACAGAACAGGTGTTAGTGCTAATATAGTTATCGTTAGTTATCTTTGTGGTGTGTGGGACGCTAATGTTACTGCTCACAACAATATCATTCAAAAAAGAATTAATAATATTAATCTGGTAACATCTTGTTATTAATGTTGTAATTTCTTGCAATCATGATCCCCAAAGACATCAGTCATAAATAAACAAATGGATTTGATCTCACTGATTAGAAGGCATTTATAAAACTATTGGAATCTGATTGTTTTATGGTGCTTTTGTCACTCCCCTGGACTGTTTGTTGTTGTCTTCATTCCCCAAGTGCTCGGTCTCTGTGACCCAGTTTTGGTAATTGTGTGATTATGTTCAGGTGTGTCGTGCTCGTTACCCTGCATTGTCTTCCAATTATAAATTTGATTCCATTCGATTTTAGTAGGTCCGGTTTTAACGTTACTTTGTGTGTGTACTACCCTGCTTGGACTATTAAAAGGATTGGTATTCGTGAATTGGGATCTATGTTCGTTCGTTCGCTGTTTAGTGCTGAATTTTGACCCCCTCCCAGATTATGACTCCCCTATTATTGGTAGGTTTAATGTTAGGTGTGGGGGAGGGGTTAGATTAGGGGTGGGGTTAGGATTACTATTGATTTCAACGAGGGGAGTCATAATTCAGCAGGGAGTCAAAATTCGGCACAACACCGGCTCTTGCACCTGGTCTGACCAGCTCTGAGGCGATCCTCAGCTCTGTCGCTCCTACTGGCGATGGCTGGACGGTCACTGACTCTTATTCATTGGCAGGCTCTGGCTCCGCGCAGCGGGGAGACGGTGGGCTGGGCTCTGGGTCAGGAGTGGCCCTGGCGAGTTCATCCACGGGACAGACGGTGAATGGCGATCCATGTCTCGCCAGTGTCCACTCCACGAAGGCGGCGAAGTCCGCTCGAGGATCATCTTCGGACAGCATCTCTGTAGAATGTAGAGACAATATTATGAAGAGAGCGCGCTGTCCCGGTAGCTGGTGTAATTTATATGGCCAGAAACAGTTTGGTATGGCCCTCGGGTGATCTCTCCAGCAGGAGAAGAAATTCTGGGCGGTGGATGGGATCCATATCAGGAAAAACAAAAATAACTACTGATCAAAAAACGAGAAACAAAAGGACAGGGAACCACGCCGCTTCTATCATTCTATAGTATTCTATCACGGGTGTGTGGCGCAGGTGTTGTAACATTTTATCCTACCTTATCAGACTTTGCTACCTCCTATGAAAAAAAAGGGAGTGCAATTTGATAAAAAAAATGGTACCTGTTAAATTATGTTTTATTAATGTCTACACCTCAAAAAAACCTAAACCTACCCTTACTGTTAATGCAAAACATAATTGAACAGGTAGCATTTTCTGATATAAAATTGTATTACCTATTTTTTCATAGGAGGTAGCAAAATCTGATAAGGTAGGATGAATCGTTAGAACACCTGTTCCCCGGCAAATGAGCTCTGCTCACTGCGCCATGGATGAGGGTGAGCTGATGCATCTGGGGCTGCAAGAAAGGGAGCTTATTGATTGGGAGGACGAACTGGAGTGTGGTCCTACCCCTTGTCTCTCTCATCAAGAGTGCCCTCCAGTGCCTGCACCTCGAAGATGCTTTCCTGTACCTGTTCCTCAAAAACGCCCCCCAGAACTAAGCCCAGAGGAGATTCAAAAATATTACTAAATAACAATTGTGTGCTACACTTGGGAAAATGTATGAGTTTTAATTTGGGTGAACTAAAGCCTACCTTTTTTTAAGAAACATTACAACATTTAGAAATACAAAAAAAGTCACAATAAAGAGGAGTGGAGGAGTTAAACAGACTGTAAACGATTAGTGAAGTAAATTACAAAGTTAGTGTAATAATTAAAGGTGGCACTACTACACAGTGTTTTACAAAGACAATTTTCTTGCATGTTTGCCATCTTGTGGCTGAACATTACATTGCGGGCTGTCAAGCAATAACTGTAACTTAACCACACTATTTGACAAGTTAAGATTTTCATTTGGTTGAAGTTTATATACCTAACTGAAAATAAACTAAAATATAAAATTAGAAGCATAGATTTATAACAGCAAATTAAATTACGATAGAAAAGTCATTCAAAATACTTCTTAAAAACTAATATCTAAATACTAAAATTACATCCATCAAATGATCATAACCGCATGCACATGTCATAGGTATGTACTGTAGATATTAAAACTGGGGAATCCCTATTTTGCTGATTAGATTTTTCCTAAAGTGATGCAAAATTATATTTTCAGCATTATTAGTAAAATGTACATGAATTTAAAATGTGTAAGTACTGTATGTCCCAGTTTTGCTGTATTCATATGATTTGAGAAGCTCATTTAATGAGTAACCTATAAGCAGAAAAATGTATTATATAAATAGATTAATTTAAATATTTCTATGATTTAAATGATGATATATCCACTCACACCTCCATTTCCCTAATCCTTGAAAATTGTATTTATATATGTTCAAATAATAAAAAACAACAACACAACATATACACAACAAAAATTAT
>JAUCMU010000063.1:19580520-19605233 GCA_032275025.1 Enteromius treurensis
GCTGCCTTGTTGAGTGTAGCACTGAAAACATGATATTTTACACAGTTTATTCTCTCTTTTTTTTTTTTCTTTTTTTTTTTTCTGAATCGTTGGTTTGTATGCGTACCGAACCAAAAGCCTCGTACCAAACGGTTCAATACGATACGATGTATCGTTACACCCCTAATATATATGTATATATATACTGTACATACATACTTTAGTGTCCATTTAAGAGGACATGGTGGATTGAAATGATTTTTTGTTGTTAATGTGTTAAGTGTTGTTAATGGTGCCAGATGTGCTGTGAGACTAGCGTTTGCATTATTTAGGAGGAATAACGCACTGAATGTGTGTTTGTTTTGCTACATTCTCTTTGTTGGCAGTGATGGTAGGATAGGATAAGAAGCAGAATTAGCAAACGTAGCCTCCCGCTTCTCTGAAACACATTACCATGTGGTTAATCAGATAATTAGTTTGATTATGAATCCCTCATGATGATGCTCCACGAGACACACGCTGCTGCCACATCTGGACCTGAGCACAGAAGCATCCTCTCCTCAAGGGTTGGGTATTGTTCACATTTTAATAGGTATCAGTACCTAAAATTCGGTGCTGGTACTTACAACACCTTTTTTCAGTACTTAACTCTGTACTTTTAACAAAATCATTTCTTTTAATAGAAATGTTTTGTTGTTGATTTATTGACTTTTTTTTATTCACATTATGTAATGTACAAATGGTATTGCAAAATCTCATTTGACGTTTCTACCGTTGTTTGGCCTTACCGCCCCCGTCATACCTTCTCCTATTTCTTCCTCTTAGATTCCTGTTGTTGATTATGATTGTAATCAGTGTTACCTGCACAGGTGTTTCCACCTCACCCCCTCTGCTATACGGATGCAGTTCCTGTAGGGAGGGATTAGGGTCGTCGGATGAGAGCAAAGCTGAAATTCCAACCAGTTCATGATAGCTTTCAACTTTAACCCAGATGAAATACCAATAGCAGGAAGACAAGTAAGCCAGTCAGTGGTGTGTTACCCTGCTGCCTCTGTTTCCTTACATGGCCTTGAGAACCGCTCTGGCTGGATTCTCACTTAACAAACGCATTTCGTTCAAATGCTTAATTAACGTAAACATCGCCGTAAGAGTTGTTCAACCCTGCATACATGTTACCAGACAGGTCTCGAGAGCTATGGAGCTTGCATTCCTTCCTGAGTTATAAGTTCCTTCCTGAGTTAATATACTAATTCTCACTGTTTGCCAAACTGGATCATATCCCAAGGTAATATCATCTCCTTGCTTAATTAAACAAAACATAAATGGATTTAACCATGGAATGTCCAGCATAGTATAGCTAGATGACTTGATGTTTCATAGGGTCTATATCGTACACAGATAGTGTTGTGATGCAAGTGGAGCAACAAGAATGTTAAGCTAGTTTTAAGCTTGGAAGAAGATTTGATTAACAAATATGATTAATTAATACAATGTACCAATGTTCTTCCATCTGTACTACTGGTTAATTATTAAGTTAATCGCCTATTACTGAGTGAATTATGTGCTGCCAAAAAAATCTCAAAACAATACAGCAAATATTATATATATATATATATATATATATATATATATATATATATATAGACTTGTAGTGTAGAAATAGTGTTTTCTTTTCTTTTCTTTTAACACCAAATAATACTGCAGTGAATATAATGATGAATCAGGCACATTCAAACTGAAGAGTAGATTTGGCTTATATTATATTTGTATATTATCTGTCCATTGTCTTCCAATGTCTGATATCCCACATTTATTTCATTATTTTTATTTTTTATTATATTATTGTTTATATTTTTCTTATAATAAACTAATAAAACCTGCTATATTGTATTTGATAAATTGCTGTCTAAGACCTCTTAATTATTCAATATATCAAAAAAGAACAATTTTGCATGCATTTTGATAGGTACAGTAGTTTATACTTATTTTTTATCAAGTAAAATTATCAAGTAAGTCTGTTTTTGCCTTATTTGGAAGGTTCATGAATAGTAATGAGGAGGTCTGCTCTGATTGGCTGTTTCTCAGCATTGCTCATTTCAGTAGCACAAACAGATTTCTACTGTCCAGCGTGAACGATGGAGGGATTAGGGATTCAACCTTATATGTTTGAGCCTGTATCAGACGAAGATAGCGATTTTGTAGAACAACCTGTTGTTCTGAGATTATGGGCGGGTATATGCAAATGTGGTGAGCGTAACTATTAGGCCTCTAGACTGTTATGTAACAGTCTGTGTTGTGTTGGAATTCGTTTTTCAGTCGTCTTTTGCAAACACTTGATTTACATAAGAAGTAGGAAACGATGGTGTTTTCCATTCTATGGCACCTTTAAATGACAACCAAATTTGTTTGTATTCGGTTTGATTTGTATCATTTGTGTAATTTGATAAAAGTAGTGCTGTCAAATCCAAAAATAAAGCATTTGTTTAAATGTGTGTGTGTGTGTGTGTGCTGTGTATATTTATTATGTATATATAAATACAAACGCATACATAATAAATATACACAGTACACTCATATATGTTATGAATTAAAACTTTTATTTTCGATGCCATTAATTGCTTGACAGCACTAAACTTAACATCAAGTTATTTTTAATTTGGAAAAAGTGCATACACTAATTGCACGCTATAAATTTAAGTACATTATAAAAAATAAACATCTTCAGTATAATTACCTTCTGCATCTTTCTGGAGACTTCTTCATCAGCGCTGTCATCCTCATCCTCATCATCGTCATATTTTCTATGAATAAACAATAAATATTTATTATGCTTCCACTACTTCAGTTTTGGAACAACTACTGTTTCAATCATTGTGGCCACAGCTTTTATGGTTTATGATCTGATTTCTTACCCTCCTCTCTCCAGGATGACTTTCCTCTCATAGTCCTTCAGGAACATGGGTTTCGCTGACTTTTTTGATGTGGACGGTTGATCATCGCTGCCTGATTCAGATGCTGTTTATCCATAGAGACAATTCAAACGGTAGAGTCATGTCTGTATTTGGAATAGAAAGCACATTGCGAAGCTACCATTCATACCCTCTTCTGTGTAGAACTTGGCATCTTTCTGATAGATCTTTGGATCCTTCTTCTTCAGCAGTGACAGCGTTCTGTAAAAATCTCTGTCCAGCTTCGGGTCCAGCTCCTATAAATTCATTTATCTAATTATTTAACATGACAATCTAAGTTGGCAAAAGGTTTTCAAACAAGAAAGCGAGAGAATATCTTACCACTTCACTCTCATCGGAGTCAGAGCTGGAGGAGTCTGAGGAATTCGCTTCATCTTGGTCTCCGTAGCGATCCTTTACTGGAATATTTAACATAAACACTCAGATTTAGCAATCTTTTGACCGAACAGAATTAAAAGCACAGGACACTCAAAAATTAAATGTATTATTTTTCTGTATGATTTGCCTGATATGTTTTGCTTCACATGAAAGTATAACCTATATTGTTCATTGTTACTGTAAAAATAATTATATAATATTTTATTATTTTACACACACACACACATATATATATATATATATATATATACATATATATATATATACACATAACAATTGTGAAATTTTGTACTTGTAAAGTAAAAAAAAAGCTTTACTTAGATTATCTGCAACATATTACTCTTCATGTTTACAAACAGTCTCGACCACACATAGAAAAAGAAATCGTTTAAGATCGAAATAGGGATCATTTAACATATTCAACACATAAACTGTGGACATTAGCGTATGAAAATGCAGAGTATTAACATCTGAGTGTGTAGAAAACGGAGCGTGGTTGTTTCTACTGTACGTGTCTTGACTTACGTCTCTGTAGTTCTTCTTTTTGCCGATATTTCTCGTATTTTTCTGCAAACTTCGAATTAATCTTGAGGGTCGACATGATGTACGTTTCCAGCTGTACAGAATGTGCGATTTGAAATCGGATTAATATCTTAATAATTCAAACTCACACGGTAGACATGTTGCTTTGCTGCGCTGCATGGGCACGTGACCTATGACCCTTCTACGTCATAGCTCTCGTGGTTCAAATATCTCCTCCTATCGCCGATGCTTTTTCAAATAACCTTTTTCTTCGCAGAATTTAAAACAGTCTATTTTGTCTCAGATTTAGACGGTTTATTTTAGATTCTGAGATAAAAAAAAAGAAATAAAAAAGAAAGCATATTTGTTCGTCCACGTGACCTAGTTCATTCAGACCACTAGAGGGCGGAATACCATGAAAAATAATAATAAAAAAAGTAATAATAAAAAAATCATACTTTTTGTTATTGATACAAATATTTCACATGCATTACTTATAATGTAATATTAATATATAATTAAAATAATTATTATATCAAAATAATAAATATTTGTGCACAATAATTTTATAATATGAATTTATAAGCAATCAAATATATAATGTTAATGAATTCTATACATATGCTATAATATTATTAATAATAATAATACACAAATCTCTCGGCAGGCCCTGCTCTGGCCCCTGTGTCTGACTCAATGACGCTCTAACTGTGGCTACAGAGAAAGGTATACATTCCCTTTTTTACATAAAGGCATGGCAGGAGGCCAAGGTATATAAAAAAATATAAGTAGTTCAGAGTTCAGCTTTTACCTATTATTCACTGCTTTGATGTTCACCTTCACAATTCAGTGTTGATTAGTCACTGACCTCCTTTCTTTGAATTTGCTGTTAAGGCAAGTTGTAAACATACAAGTAGAACACCAAACAAAGCAGAGCAGAGTTAATAAAAAGTAGAGTCCTGCTCCTTGCATGATTATAGATCAACATTGATATTTAATGGTATGTATGTTCAACATTCATCACTATGTCCACTGAATTTGTTGCACACTTAAGGAAATGTTGTTCACTCGTTGATCTGGCTGCAAAAATCATGACTTTGACAGATTAAATTAAAAAGACGTTTTAAGACTATGAATATATCAAGCAATATTCCATATGAGGATTTATTTTTCTTGCCAAGGCAAAGTCACAAAACAAACACGCCACACAAACACTGTGCAGCTACAGAGTGTCCATGTATCTAAAGCTAATCATTAGTGATGTCAGATCATGGGATTTCTGGGAGATTAAGAGAGAGAGAAACACTTACAGGCTGTTTTGGACACACTGTGATGTACAACTGTTTTTAAGCTATAAAAAAGCCAAATAAGACACATATCCTAAAACAGCTGAATTTGATGGCTATAAATGATAAAGGGCAAAAGCAGGGATATACAGTACACAAAAGCAAAAAAAATTAAGGTCAGTATAAATTTAGAAATGAATGGTTTTATTTAGCAAAGGACACATTGAATACAACAACACCAACATTAATAATTTCACAAAGTATAAATGCCTTGTTTTTTTTAAACTTTCTATGTATCAACACACGACACATTTAAAATTACAAAAACTTACAAAAATCATGGTTTCCTCAAAAATATTAAGCCCCACAACTGTTCCTGAATTTTGATAACAACAATAAATGTTTGCTGGGCTGCGAATCAGCATATTAGAAGGATTTGTGAAGGATAATGTGACACTAAAGACATTTTGTTTTTTTAAATAGGCCTGTATAATAAAGCATATTCAAATAGAAAACACTTTTTGTTACTGTAAAAAATATTTCACAATATTATATCATATTTATATCATATTTTTGATTATGTATATATTTATATGCGATAGATAGATAGATAGATAGATATTTTGAATTTGGCGTGTATAATAAAGCCACCATTCACTCATGAAATCCTGCCCACCTCATTCCACGCCTGGTTTTCTGGTCGCCCCACACAAAACTCTCAGAAGTGCCAGAAACGTGAGTGATAACAAAACATGTTGGAGGTGGAGCTGTTTGCCCAGTCGCCTCAGTCAAAAACATGTACAGGTCATAGAGGTCCACCCACTCACCAGCCCCAACTTATCCGTGGCCCACTTTTCCCAGGATGTCCATATATCATGGTGTCATCCCATGGGCCGAGTGTGTTTTGAAAACTGAGCCGTGAGCTTTTCCTAGAATTCACTTTCCTGGAAATCTCTTTTTTCCTAGAATTCCAGAAGTAATTGCTTTACAGTTGCTCCTTTGTGGCTGCACGGCTCGTTCTACAGTTGAATAGCGGGCAATCTAGTAAGTACATGCTCTTATTTATAAGCAGAGTCATGTATGGTTAACACTAATCAAAAGGACCACAAAGAGATGTTTAAAGAGGCAGGTTAAAAAGGGATATATTGCAGCCTGAATAACTACATTTCACATTCAAGACAAATCTATCTTTGAACACTACAAAATTGGGGCAATATCAAAAATCACTCCCCTACACATCTCTCTCCATGATGGTAACACTTTTATATAAAAGGGCTGCAAATGAACCAAACCCACCCAAACTAAATTGAATATAAACACAGATAACATCACTAAAACAAAAACCCAACTGTCTTGCTTAAATGACACAAAAATAAGTAAACTCTAAAGAAATACCCATGATGCACCGGGTGCATAAGTTCGTACCGGCTCTTAAAGAGCGCGCTCTGCCCTCAAGCAAGCATTGGTTCATGGCAGTCATGTGACTGATGTGAGGCAGATCCTTTTATTTAGCACAATTGAGATTAAAAGTTACATTTTATTGTTGTGAGGCAATGACAGGGCTCCATACATACAAGAAAAGGGCACTTGAGGCATCCAGGAGGAAAGGGGCGGGTGCTTAAGCACCCTCCGCACGTTCCTGATGTTCAGTTCACATTTACAGCTGGCTTTTTGATGTCGGTGTTTTGCAGAAGTGGTTTTCAGCCTGGGCCTCATGTGCTCCAAGTGAAGGGACACATTTAGCTATAAGGAAACAGATCCTTATAGGGCCGGTGTTTTTCATTATAACTCCACTGATATGGTGGATTTTACTTTTATTTTTGTGGATTTTTGATATAGTGGATTAATATTTAAGTATAGACCCGAAAAAGCTAACAATGTTTGTCATGACACATTTACTACATGAAAAACACAACTACAGTCAAGTGAAATCTTCAAATTGTTTATTTCAAGTTAGGTTTACACACAGGTCCAGAACAATTGTGATTTGATTCTTAGAAAATACATCTCTAGATTAA
Source organism: Enteromius treurensis (assembly GCA_032275025.1). Lineage (NCBI taxonomy): Eukaryota > Metazoa > Chordata > Actinopteri > Cypriniformes > Cyprinidae > Enteromius > Enteromius treurensis. The sequence goes on from JAUCMU010000063.1 coordinate 19,587,673, forward strand.
TTAACCAACCAGAATGTGCAGAAATCAGTGCTGTCAAACGATTAATATTGATTAATCAGAACAAAAAATATATTTTTTTGTGTACATAATATATGTGTGTACTTTGTACATGTATTCATTATGTATATTATTGTATTTTTATAAGGTATAAATGTACACTCAAACAGTATATTTTTTATCCATAAAATGTCTATTATATATAAATGTATTCAATATATAATTTTTTTTCTGAAATGTATAGCCTACATGCATGTGTATTTATATATATATATATATATATATAGTACACAAAAACATTTATTTATTTATTTATCTTTTAAAAAACATTTATTTTTAATGTGATTAATCGATTGACAGCACTAACAGAAACATATCAATTCTTTACAAATAAACAACTGACAGGGTGCACAAAAAAAGGAAGAATATTATCACCCAAAGATCTAGATTCATAAAAATAAATAAAACATTTCTTTATATACAATACTGCATACTTAAAAATACAAATGCAATGTATATGCAAATGCAATAAGAAACATATTTACATACACTATTTACACATTCACAGTGAGAATGTAAAACTGTTGTCACATCACCTTGATTACAAAATGTTTGTATTGAAAATGAAAGACATTCTCTTGACTCCCTGAATGGTATCTGGTATGAATCATCCACATTTTCACTGAGGTAAAATCATAGAAAAATCACCGGAATCATTGGCTCATATAATGAGGAACTTTACAATAGCGAAAGAAAAGTAACTTCGGTATCAGTACTGCAAATGAGAAAGCAGCCGGATATTGAGGCACTGTTGGATCCAGGCCTTTTTTCATAAACTTCCAGCATCAGAAGTAACAATGACCAAAAAAACCCCCCCAAAAAACTTGATGTCTGAAAATGGCCTAAACCCATGGTGTTTATCCCAGAAAAAAAAAACTCCTTAAAAAACATATAGAGTTCATTTTCACATTTTTAAAATGTACTAAACATACAATATTTACAGTAACTTATTGTAGACATTTCATGAGAATAAACCCTTATATTTCTTTTTAAGTGCTATTAAAATATATTGATATTCATATTTTTGCATAATTTATATAAAGTGAAATACTAAGCAGCCTTGATAGCTGAGGTTGTTGTTGTTGTCTGAGGTTTCTTTGTTTTTTTTTTGTTTTTTTCTTGCGTTTGCTTTGGCTTGTTTATTTTTGCATCAGATGCCTTGTGTGAAAAGGCAGTTTGTATCTCCACTGTTCCTCAGATGTTGTTTTTTCAGACTGACCTCCAAGTAGGAAAGACATCAAATATGGCTCTCGTCTTGAAACATCAGTTTTGGCATGGGCCTCAATGTCATAATTAAATTTCATCATCAATACTCACAATCTGTCTCTGTGAACGCATAAATAAGATCATCACGATTAGAAACTGTAATAAACCAGACAGTAGTTTAAGTAGGCTTAATGGTAAACCGATAAAGTTAACAACGCTTTTAAGACATTAGCTAATAAGGCTAACGTGAATATTGTGTTGTGTAGTCATTATATATTGTACCTGTGGGTAAAAATAGCCATCAGAAGTACCGTTTCTGCACAGATGCACCTGGTCCTCTGTGGTCTTTTGATAAACTGGGTTGTCAAAGTGGATGCTGTTGGTATTTTTCTGACGCCACTTTCTCCAGAACAGCACAGCACCACCCACAACCAAGCACAGGATTGCTTTAAAAACATACAAAAGAAAAGATCTTTCAATATATCAGTTACATTGTGACTTTAAGTTGTGTGTGCCTACATAATGCATTAAAATGCTCACTTTGTTAGTAACTCGCAGGCTTTCAGAATACTACACATTTGTGTACTGCTCGTATAAGCATTAGCATTGAAGCACTCACCAAGAGGAAGCAAAATGTACAAGGTCAACGGTGTGGAAGACGAGGACTGAGACACAGCTTTGACATTCCTGTAGTTGTCATCTAAAAAGAAAAATTACAAAAACTTTAATATGACCCTAAATGGTTCCACGCCTTCCTGGAAATTTCTAGTATGCTTTTTAAAACCTTAAAAGGTTGTCATTAATTATTCACCTTCGTATCGTTCCAAACCTTGTAAGACCTTCGTTCATGTTTTGAACACAAATGAAGATATTTATTGGTGAAATTCAAGAACTTTCTGACCCTTCGTAGACAGCAACACAACTTCAGAAACGTAGTAAGGACAGTTAAAATAGTCCATGTGACATCAGCGCTTCGAGACTTATTAAATGAAGCTTCAAAAGAAAATAAAAATAATGACTTTATTCAACCATTTTTTCTTCCGTGTCAGTCTGCGATACACATTCACATTCACACATTCACTTGAATAAAGTCATTTTTTTGGTTTTCTTTGTGCACAAAAAGTATTCTCGTAGATGGGTGTGAAAACATTAAAGATGAACCACTTATGTTACATGGACTTATTTAACAATGTCTTTACTACCTTTCTGGGTCTTGAAGACCCAGACAGCTGGGTTGCTGTCTATGCAGGTCAGATTTTATTACAAATATCTGTTCAAATGTATTTGTTGAAGGCCTTATGGTACGTTCACACCAGACGCAACTTGCGTGACTAAATCACGTTATTTGCGCGTAGTTGGACACTTGAAGATTTTGAGTCTACTTGCTTCATTTGCGCATAAAAATGTACTTAACAACAGATGCGAATTTGCATCAAGAGAGGGGCTTCTGCCAGGCGGCTCCAGTCTCGTGCATTGATGGAGGGGAAACATTTTTTTTTTTAAAAGAGAGTGCCTATTTAAAAGTTTGCTTCGCCGATTTCGGAGCCGTGAGCTCCACGTGGACACAGGCTGCTCAGTGCTCATGTATCCGCTGAGTGCAGACTCACCGCGGCTAGTAATTCTGACACTGGCCACTACCTCCTGATATCTTTAGTGGTTAAACATGAGGTAAAATTCGTTTTGGGTATATCTCATTGGCAAACTTTGATTTAATGTATCTATTATTTATTTCCGTTTCTATAAAATTTCGAAGATGTATCATGCAGCGACAATGATTTTGTCCTCTATAGTTTCGGAATTCTGCCTCCGCTTGCTACGCCATAATCACGTCACTACTAGAGCAAGCTACTGATTGGTTACTGTGGCGCGAAGGACGTGTTACGTGCTTCAAATGCCAGAATTGCGTCATTCGTGCAGCTTCATTTGTGCAAATCGCGTCATTCGCACTGCTTAATCATGCAGCAGGATGTCTAATCAAATCTTTGCATTGACTTAACATGTAAATCACTCACGCTTAACGCTTCATTCGCGTCTGGTGTGAACGCACCATTACAGGTTTGGAATGATATGATGGTAAGCAATTAAGGTCAGATATTTAATTTTTCTCCAAGAAAACGGAGAAGACTGGTAATGTCTGGATTAACAAAGCAAGGTATACCTGTCTGGGTGGATAAAGGTAGTTTGGTTGTAAATTGGGATGGCTTGATAGTAGCAGCTTGAGTGGGTTGGTTAGAGATTGCAGGAGCAAGATTTTGTGTCGTCTTCGAAGGTACCTCTGGGCGACTAGTTGTAACTATTTCGGGCTTGACAGTAGGTTCTGGTGTGACAACAGCTGCTCAAAATAAAAACACAAATGTTAGATGTCGCAATCAACAGAAATTGCATTAGGGTTTATGTCAATGTACGGACAACAAACAACACATCTGCCTTACCTTGAACACATTTTCGCATGTCTCTGGCCAACATCATGTTGTCTGGGCAGGCACAAGTGTATTTGGGTGAAAATCTATTGATTTGAGGGGCAGCCAGACACAGGAATTCACAGCCGCCGTTGTTGATCCTGCACCAGTTCATTCCTAAAAAACATTCAGGAAAAGTTCAGAACTACACCGAAGACTATTTTGCATTTTGGATGGAAAATCAATTGAGTGACTGACAAGTTTCTTTGAAATGTATGGCTATATAATAAGCGACATACCAGTTGGTTGCTTGAGGTTGTGATACAAGACAATGTCCTCAGGGGATGAGAGGTGTTCGGCCACTTTTGTGATGTCTCTTCCAGTAACACGATTTGCGCTTAGAATTGCGCTATTGCTCACATCTGTCCAAAACACTTTCTCCTAAAAACGTTGAAATTCTTGAGTGAGCATTCAGGTAACTCCTAAACAAGGTCTTCAGACAACAAATTTGAAAGGATTGTGTAATTGTTACCTCAAAAACAGTAAGACCCAGAGGGTGGGCAAGTTTGCCCTGGTCAATGATCAGAGTACGTCGACCATCTCCCTGCACGCCGATGCTGGAGAGAGTGTGTAGCTTGGAGTCGACCCAGTACAGACGCTGGTTCAAAAGGTCTATGCATGGGACAAGACAAGAAAGTGGGTCAACCAAAGTTACACTTTGTGGACAGTTATGTAAGAGGACAAGTCCATACCAAGGGTTATTCCATTGGGCCAGACAATGTTATCTGTAACTAGGGCATAACGGTCCCCTCCATTAAGACCACCTCTCTCGATCTTAGCTGGCGTGCCCCAATCAGTCCAGAAGATGAAGCTAAAACAAATACGATAAAATTTTACATAGCACACCACTTGTTCATGTAGTGTATCCCTACATTACCGAAATCTGGGACTTGACATACTTCTTAATAGGGTCGACCACAATAGCACGTGGCTTGGCCAGGTTTTCTTTGAAGAGAGTCTTTCGTCTGTTTCCATCCGTTGTCGCCACAGAGATGGCACCTTTAATGCTGTCTGTCCAGTAAATGTTCCCGTGGATCCAGTCGACAGCGATACCTTCAGGTGCATCTAAGTCACTCCCAATCACAACACAATGCTGGGAGGAGTTATCTGCTGTTTCCATTGGTGCTCTGGGAATATGACATTAAAATATGACACCAGGTAAGTTGGTTGGGTCAGAAGCGTTTGATACTCAAAATTGACCATGAGTCCAAGGATTTACTTGTATATCTTTTTGAGGGATAAATCAGACCAGTAGAGCTCCCTGGAAGCAACATTCATATCCAGTGCCACAACGTTCTTCAGGCGGGGAATAACACGTGTGTACTCGCTACGATCCAGAGTCATCTTCCTGACCTCATGGCGATTGGTGAAAAATAGGTAGGCGATGGTTCCTGTAGGACCATGTTTGGGAGTATGAGTTTACCAGTATGCAAGTACGGGAAATGACTATTTAGAAGGTAAAAATCTCTACCAATAGCTTTGCAAGCTTTGCTGGCTGGGTCCATCTGGTAGCCATCCTCGCACTCACACTTGTAACTACCAATCAGGTTGACGCAGATTTGGCTGCAGGTGTCTGGGTTGGCACACTCATCAATGTCTGATATATATAATGTTAATAAAAAAATATGTGGGTCATAAGTTAAATAGTCATTCTGTTGCTTCAGAACAGTGTCTGTAACACCAATGAATCAGGATAAACAGGAACAGTATGGACTTACTGAACAAACTCTATCCTTACTTCCAGCTCAGAAAGAGCAAATAAGTTTAAAGTACAAATGAAATCATTCTTTGAACTGGAACTGCACCAAGGTTTGTGAAACATACTATGACCAGATTTCCAGATGATTCAGTATGGGAACTAATTTCAGTTTCTTACCTTCGCAACGTCTCTTGTCCTCCAACCGGAAGCCAGTGGGACAGAGGCACTCGTAACCAATCTTTAGGTCATTACATGTATGAGAGCAACCCCCATTGTTGTAAAGACACTCGTTAGAATCTGTGGATTTGAAAAAAAAAACGGTTGTTTTTTGACGTAATTCTAAGCAAAGCACTTTCTTGAAAGACGTTTTAACTTACCACATTCTCGTAGTGGTTCGTCAGACCAATCCCGACAGTCCCGTTGCTTGTTGCAAACTTTTTCCATGCTGATGCATTCACCGCTGCGGCACTTAAACCTGTGTGGTGGCTCACAATGGGTTACTGAAAATCAAAAAGGGGAAATGTAAGGTAAACACATCAGAAAAACACCTTAAGAACATCAGTTTTATGTTAGGAGCATCATTTATATGGTTCACCATTAACACAGCCCAGCTCATCACTCCAGTCTTTGCAGTCATACACATGGTTGCACTGCCGGCTGCCATGGATGCAAGATCCGTCACCGCATTGGAACTCATCCGGTCGGCATGTGGGCAAGGCTGGAAAGAGAAAAATTGTTAATTATGTCTTGAGGATACAATGGCAATTGATGGGTTACATTGTAACAAAATGAAAAGCGATAATAGTAACCTGCCGTGACTGCAACTAGCGCCCAATTTATCGATACCTTGTGTTCTATTTCTTTCTAAGAAGAATGAGTCTTCCTGATAGCTTTGTTTGTGTACTATGCAAAGTATCTGTATTTCTGTCATGACAACTCTTGGAGGGGTTGGCATGGTAATTTAAATGACAATGTTAATGTGTTTTGTCTTGGTGGAATCACACATAGCAGCTTCATACAGGTGGAGCTGGGGAAGGTGGTAGGTTTCTGAAGCACGCTGCAACTGCTACAGTAAACACTAGTCATATATTTGAATGTCGAGCAGAAGCTCATTGGGTGCTGATACAAAAAAAAAAAAAAAACATCAGCTGCGCCATGTGATGATGTTATTATGTCAGATTGAGTTTGACCTATCAGACTGCACCAAGTTTTTTGACAGAACTTTATCTGTTAATAACATCAACAAGTCTTATTTCTTACAGCAGTTTTTCTCATCTGAGCGATCCAAACAGTCGTCACCCCCGTCGCATTTCCAGCTACTGTGTATGCACTCCCCACTGCCGCAATGGAATTCCATGGAGGAGCAGGGTTTTTTGGTAGGTTTAGGCGTCCCTGTAATGCATTTCTGAGGTAATTCGTCTGAGCCATCAGCGCAGTCTGCATCTCCATCACAGACCCACAGTCGAGGCACACACTGTGCATTGTTGCACCTGAAGGAGCCGGAGCCACACGTGGTGGGCGAACAGGAGACTTCATCACTGCCGTCATCGCAGTCTCTCTCATCATCACACACAAACGCGGTGCTCACACACTGGCCGCTGCCGCAGCGAAACTCGCCATCCAGACACCGCCGAGGATCTGCAAGAGGTGGTGGAGATTTTAAACACACGTGCACACTGACAGCACCATGAAGACACACTTAACTTTCAGACGTCACTCACCACAGCCTTCCTCATCTGCACCATTCTCACAGTCTGCTTTGCCATCACACTTCCAGCTCTTTGGCACGCACTGGTTTAGTCGCCCACCACAGCTGAATTCACTGGGTCTGCAGGTCTTGGCCACTGGAAAGAGGGGGGAAAATGAGATTATTACATTTTCGTTAGAAAATATGAGTAACAGTGTAATATCATAATGAATATCCACTTTTTGAAACATTCAGATGATGTTGTGACACCAAAATTCACTTGCTGCATTTATTTATTTATTTTAAATGTGTTCAAATTGTATTTATTTTAAATAACACAATACAGAATATTAAGTGCAGATGTGGCAAATCAAAATATTGAATCAGCTTACTGGTATCAGGCAAAATTTTACTCCCCACCACGTCATTTAGGGCAATAATATTTTATACATGTGACCACAAAAAATTAAAAAGAAGCTAAATGTAGTTTGAAAGAGTTTTGAATGTATTTCTTCCAATAGGAGAGTAGAATTGTCATTTATGGTTAAACACAGCTGACCACATTCAAATCGTTTGCACCTAGCGTCATCAGTGTTACACCAACATCTCTCTCTTGTCTCTTCAGGACAACTGACTCTGAATCTTAGATGGAGGAACACTTACAGCAGGCAGCAGGAAGTTCATCAGTGCCGTCTCCACAGTCATCAGTTTCATCACACACCCATCTCGATGTGATACACTTTCCATTGCCACACTGATACTGGCGTGGTTCACAAGTCAAAACACCTGTCAGATGGAGTGATGCTTCACATAAGTGAATGTTATTTTAGCCATTTGAGGTAACACAGAGATAACAACCTAGAGAACGACAATCATTTTTGCTTTTCACCTTAGCCCTCACATCTAAGCATATCACTGGCCACAATCTAGTTTCTAATACTGGTAACTATGTAGGGTTTATTGATTGCAACATGTATGGACAAAGATGGTGTCAAGTTTTTCCTGCTTGCTTTGTAATCTAAAATGCCAGTAAGTGAAGGTCTATCTTCTGTAGATCTTAATTAAGGAAGAGGCTTGCTCTGAAAAACACGACACCAACCAACTTGTTTCACAATCTTTTTAAAATGATGACACTAGTCTAACACGTACAAAAAAGAAACATGCTTTTGACATGCAACAATGGTATCTAAGCAAAGACTTCTAAGAGATTCTCCGTAACCACCCAGTGTTATTTCTTAAGCAGAAGTGGAAGAGTCACGTGACATTCATTAGTTAGTATTCATAGTTGCCAGGGAAATAATGATGTGTTGCAAATGGCCTTTTGATGGCTTTAGCCCACAGCTCAATGCATTTAGGTCACCTATTTCTGAAAATAAACGTGGAGGTCGCAAAAAAGAATTCAAAAGCAATTCATAATTGTGACATTGGGGAAATAATTTCAAGATCATTACATTTTTAACTTTTATGTAATTTCTTTGGCAAAGTGGCTTGTTACATTTGTATGGATTTAAAAGCATTTAAAATAAACAATTCATAAATGAACTTACATTATTAGATAAATATTGTTATTGTTTAAAATTAATCAACACAAGGTTCATTAGTCTGACCATAGGCATTGTTTTAACTTTAACTGCAACCGTTTTACAACAACCTTCCAACTTGGCTCAGCCAATCTATTCTATCTCATAATGGAAATGTGGGTGATTAATGATTACACAAATGTAACATGTAGACAGGTCTTATCAGTATTAAAAGACAAACCTTCCATTGAAATAAAACCGTTTATGACCTAGGGCTGACATCCTCTCTAAAAAATGGCTGGATTCCAGGTTTCATCAATTCATTTTATTTTAATATTTTGCCATGTCTTTTTCAAGAATAAGTGAATTGATGACAGCACACCTGATGCATATTTGATTTTTTATTTGTGTCAAAATAAGACTTTCTTTGCTGAATCACAATGAAAGAAATGCATTTTATCATAATTAATTATTTTCTTGCAAAGATATAGAAAAAGCTTCAGAGGGTTAATCTAATAGTTTTGCAAGTTTTCAGTAAAGAGACCTTGAATCATGTTGTAGTCAATCAAATCGAAAGCGTTACCCTGAATTAGTCAAACATTCTAAAATAAATAAATAAATAAAACATCCTGTATAATCCAGATCTACTTCAAATTGTATTGTTGGTTGTTTACAGATGCAGTTGAAGATGCTGGCCACAGAATGCAACGTGGCTGTTTGCTTTTTTTGGGATGTGTCTAGTGTGTCTTTTGATCTAAACAGCCTAGTATCAAGACAGCTCAGAGTAGAGAAACACATGTGGCAGCCAAGCCAAGGGTGTTAAGGAAAGTTTGTCTGGCTTATCACATAGATTGCCTAAGAAACTAAAATGCATCATAACTGATAAAAGTCCTCAAGAATTCTTATTTAATGCAGTATTTGTGGTGTATTGCTCTTGCTTCAGTACAGTCTGCATGACCTCACTTGCACATGCAGATACTGACGACAAAAAACAAGCATATCTTTCTACAGTACCTTTCTCTCATGCATAAAATGTTAACCTATATATATATAAATAATATATTAACATTTATAACCTAGTTAATCTAATATATGGGTTTATCCATCAAATCTATCAAATACCAACATTGCATTTTGCACAATGCAAAGCCTAATTTACACTAATGAATTGGTGTAACCACTAACAGCAGTTAGCTAGCTACTTCATTAAAGATTGTGGATTAAACATGACTTGGTACATATTTTTGGGAGATAAGTAAAAGATAGTAAAATTATTTCACTTTACTAAACTTAAAGTCAAACTGTGGTTATTTTTAACCTGAACCATCGGCACAGTCCAAACAGCTCCATGAACTAATTATTTCTAGAGATAAGAAGCCTATCTATAGCTACAATTACACCCAAACATAACTACACCAATTCCACTAATGAAGACTCTATATATGCGTTTTTATTGTGTTTCACTGATCTACTCTGTATCAATCCAATTCCTAAAACAACACAGAGACAGCAAACAACATAAGCAGATGTTGCAATAGGCAATAGAAACCGTGCCTCCTTTAATCCCTTAGTATTTTTCTTGTCTGTGAGGACGCAATGCATATTTTTGGTAGAAGTTTGCGTGGGATGCCATGCAGCGCCTCTCATGCCTTGGATACGCTACTGTTCTTGTGACATCATGCACTGCAAATGATTTAGAACTTCTTGGAAAGGCATGTGTGTGAAAATACTATGGAATGAGGCCCCTATAGCACACACATGGACGGTATAGACACATGTGGTTACTCTAAGGCAACACTATGATTTGTCCTGCTTAGTGAGGCTGGAGAATTTAATCATGTTGAGCAAAACAGAAGCGAACATTGCAACTGAGAAAGCGGTTCTGTATAAAGCAATAACAGCTTTGAGATACAACATTTAGCATAATCGTAAACACAAAAGGCTAATAAAATAATCAGTATGTAAATTGTGCATTGCCTATATATGTATAAAGGCCTTTATATTTTAACTTTAATTTTTTATAGGTTCAATTTTTTAGGATGGATAAACCTTTTTTTAAATTATTATTCAATTTTAGTTATCTGAACGTCACTTAACACGTATACAAAACAATCTTTATGGGTTAAAATACATTCATTTATTAATTAAATTATTTTTTTTAAATAATTAATGATCATTAAAGCTCCCGTAAGGATGAGGTAAACTTGTTTACTCACCTGCTTGAACAGGACAGAAGAAAGTAACTGCGAGTGAAAATATTATTGAGCTCTTCATAGTCTCACAATGAGCTGGATAAAGCCCCTCGCTTTTCTGCTGGAAGTTTTTATTTTGAGTGTTTGTATTAAATAAATAGTTCTGATAAAGCAGATGGACTCTAGTTCCTTTGAAGCTGTGGGGAAATGTATGTTTATGAAGCGGTGCACCCAGATATGTGTTGTGATGGTTGAACTTGAACCATTCGAATTTGAATGGGAGCTTAGAGTGGGCGGGGCTTCGTGACGAGGGGCGGAATTCGGTGGTGTGATTTAAGAATTGCACAATAGAAGGCGTGGCTAGGCGTAGTCCACGCCCATCCCAAACAATTCTACTCTCTAAGATTCCTGGAAGAGCGGTAAGAAAACTGCAGCAATTACTTGCTTATCACTGATGGCGGGGAAAGAATAATAACGCGAATGACCTGATAAGCATAAAGCTACATATCTGGAAGAGATCGCTGCGGTGTAAACACATACAGTATCGGCTCTACGCTGTAACATTTCAAGGCTGACAGAAGTCATAAAAGTAAACAATATATCATAAATCTTAATCTTGACACATCTGAAATACTACACGTGAATGGTCAAATGTGTAGAAACAGAGTAAAGGGAAGCCACAATCATAAACAAAATATACTTTGTCAGTAGATTCTTCCTCCGTAATGTTTTTTAAGGAGTTTAAAACCCTATGATTATTTTACAGATGCACAACTTATGTAGGAAATAAATCATCTGAAACTAAAAAAAACAACAAACAACATTTAAACAGCTTTTGAATTCCATTAAGATAAGTAGCTAATATCTAAAAAGTGAAAATTAAAATTGTAAAAATAAATTGAAAATATAATATTTTTATTGATCTTATAGTTTATAAATTCTGGGGACACATTATCTAATGTTTAACTGTACGAATTAGCAGTGATGTCTGTGAAAAAAGGACTCTGTGTATAGCCTTGAACTAGTAGCCCAAACGTCATCAGGACATAGTCTTCCTAAAGCAGCGGTGGGACATCTATCAAAACAATTCACTGTTGTAATGAGTAAAGTCATTTTTCGTGTGGATATTTGGGATTTTCATGATGTTGTAGCTTAATGTTCGGATAGACATTAAGGTCAGGATTTCCACTACAGCAGGCATGTTTGGCCCTGGAATGCCAGAATTACTGTTAAGTTCCTGAAAGCAGATCATATAATATAAACAGACTTTCCCTGACTGTGCTACATGGGGAAAAATATTTGCAAGTTGGGACTGGAGGCCCCTTGAACCAGTTCTGCTAAATCCTGCATGTGTTTGTCTTGGAAATCGCACATGATGCTTCAGATCAAAACCGCACAAACACTGTAGTAGCTTCTCAGTGGCAGCAAAGCTACAAATAAAATTGTTGTAAGAAAAAAAAGAAAAGAAAAATGTAGTCACTAAAGTATCGAATGCCCAGCACGCTGCTTTTGATCAAAAGTACAGTAAAACGTTAATATTGTAAAATATTATAGCAATGTTTTTGAGGAAACCACGATGCACTTTTTGCAGGATTCTTTGAAGAATAGAAATGTCAAAAGAACAAGGATTATTTGAAATAGAAATCTTTTGTAACATTAGAAATGGCTTTACTGTCACTTTTTAACTGTATGCATTCATGCTGAATCTTTAAATCTGTGTAAAAATGACTTTCAGGCATAACTTATGTGGTGCATAATAAGGGAAACAAGAAGCATGCGAATAAAAAAGCCTTCTGTTTGTGTAGAGGGTAGGTGAGGTGAATGCTCTTATCTGTTCTCTTTACCTGAAGAAACAAACAAGCTGCACCCCAATCGGAAACCGGATCTGTCACTCTGCCACCACTCACCTCAACAGCATCTACCGGGAAGCTTCCCAACCTATCGAAACAAAGAAACTGAATTTCTACAGGAGTTCACTGATTTTTGTACGTGGGAAATCTTGGATGCTTTGTGGTTCCAGATGCTAAATAAAAAAACAATGTCAAAGCGAGAAAGACAATAAAGAAAAAGAAAATAACTGAGCTTCAGAAGCAATATCTTGTATCAGCAATTAAACCCTGAAAATAGAAAGTAGGAGTACCTTAGTTGTGTTTTCACGCTTGTTTGAGAGTTTAATGTGTCCTTTACGCTTCTGTGACTGAACTCATCCTGAATATTTACCTTAGCTTGCTTATAGTAACTACATTGCCTTTCTAAAACATGTTGAGAGTGTTATTCTCTGCTTTGCCTGTTTACATTAAATATAAAGAAATAAAAAAAAAACATGTAACTCAATAATGATTAAAAAAACAAAACATGCATCCCTCAAAAATGTATTTGGCTGCTATGTAATATAGTCAACATGATTCAGTAATATGAAATAAAATGTTTGACTTGCGCGAAAATAGTTAACACTACATTAACGTTTTTACAGAAGTCACATCGACTCAAAAAGAGCAAGTCTTTGATAACTGAACAAACATATTTCATTAGCAACCTCCCACAGTACGCTGGTCAAAATCTCTTCTGATTATGACATCCCTTCAAAGGGGGTGGGAGTTTAACAATAAGGTCTCTATGTTCTCAGGGTCCCGGTCTCCTGATGAAAGTGTGTCATACAGAATAAAGTAGACCACCGAACAGGGTCTAGAACATTTTCAGCACAGTAGGCCAAAGCAAACCTCCCCCCTAAATGTTGTCTGATCTTTGGATGAATGTCTCAAAGCCTACCATGAACACGAATCAAAAGTAAATAAATAAAATATATCCTTTTGCATATAGAAAAGATTTTATGAAAAATAAGCACATTCCTCAACATAGGTTTTGTTTCCTTCATGCTAAATATGATCATTTCTTTCTTGCGTTTCATTTCAGGGTGAAATGTGACGTGTTTTTAAGTCATAGGTGTTCAGGGGGAAGTGTTGTACTGATAAGCTTGTTTGACACACCTTAGATTATCACCAGACCTTGCTTTACAAGTAACAGATGGCCTTTGAGCAAGTCAGGCTATTTAGTTAGCATGTGCAAACATCAACTTAGACCTCGATCTGTCGCATATACAGTACAAATAAAATGAATTCTCCTTCGTGACCTCCTTTGGCTTTGGCACGACTGTTATAACACAAAATCGTGTATTTGACTGCTCACCGTTCACATTTCTGAACATTTTTATTATGTCGAAGAATAAAATACAGCTATTACGAAATCAGTTACAGTTATGAGTGCATAACTGAACACATAATGCATGCTTTGTTCTCTGATTCACCAAAACGCCCACGGGCAAATCCAGCTATAGTGTAAGCAATAACTACAGCTAATGATTGATAGATATAGATAGACAGACAGGCATATATACAGAACATAAAATAGAACAAGCAACAGAACGAATGATGGATAGATTATTATTATTATTTGTATTTTTTTTTTTGAGTAAGCTTCTGTAACTCCTTCAGGGTTTCCTTAGGCGTCTTAACTGTCTCCATTATGGATCTTCCTGTATGGCTACTTATTTTTGGAGTTCAGCCAGATTTGTTACAGTGGCTTTTTTTTCTTCATATTTTCTCATTCTGCAAATGTCTTCGCTCCGCTCCAAAGCATATTTGACTCTCTTGGATATCTTCGTTTGTTCTTGTGTTGACTGGAGGTTTTCTAGAGTTGTATCACAGATTTGAACGCAGTGTCTTCATAGTAAACCAACAGTAGCGTTTTCACAATGAATGAATCATAAACATTACAGGCCCATCATGTCATTATATGACTTAACAATAAAAGTTTGTTATGTGAGGAGAGATTAAGGCGTGTTAAAGCAAAAAGATGGAGCTTGCCGTTTATGCAAGTTATTACTTCTTTAAAAAAAAAAAATTAGGAGAAATATATATCACTACACTCTGCAACATCGTCAGAGTACTATAAACATGCAGGTTCCCAGTAGTTTGTTACTTTTGACTAACACCAACAGCATCACCTTTTGGGCAAAAAGAAACACTGCACAATAAATGCAAACACACTCCCATTCCAGTAAGCAACCACCCTCAACAGCCACGCATTGTGACATTAACATTTTGAGCTTAAAGCTTTTAATGTGAGACTCTAGCTTCGTGTGACCTTCAGTGTGCAGGGTTCAGTTCTGTGTATAGTGTGTGCCTACAAAACTACGATTGTCTGTTTGACAAATGTAGTTATCTTTTCCTGTTTCATTTTGAATAAGTAACAATCAAAACAAATGTTTTATTGGCAGCTTTGCTTTAGTGACACTCAAAGACAATAATGGTATTTGGAACAGGATTTTAGTTCCGATTAGTACTACTGTTAGCAGAAATGCCTTACATTATAAGGTTATATGTAACACACTATATATATTATCTGATGAATTCATTCTTGCAGCCAGTTGTTAATGAGATACACTCCATTTCCAAGATTGTGTCGCTCCACCTTCAGTTAAGTTTTCTCAAATTTTTGTGTTTCTAATTAGATTTTTATTATTTAACATGTCAATACTTTATACTGTTTACCCCGTAAGGTTTCTAGTCATGTTGGCCATAGGGTATTCTCAGTCTCTGAAGTACTGTCCACGTCTCTGATTGCTGCCCTTTTCGTCTTGAAAAAAGAAAACATTAAATTTGTTAAAGAAACACTTTGTGTGTTGGAAAAACTTCTCTCCCAGATGTTAGTTAACTAGCTTGGTGAATGAAGACTTGTGGTTGTAAGATTGTAATGACGAGCTTTATCTTTACTTTGTGCCGTCTGGTTCTGGTTTGTGACTGCCGCTGCTTCACCTTGAGTGACTAATGATATCAAGAGAAAGGAGAATGTTATCTGGCAACCCTCTGATATTGTGGTCCAAGCCTTGTGTTCTTAAATTATTTGCATTGTAATTACCAATTATTTAAAAAGAAAGGAAGGCATTAATTTTTTTCTGAGATCCTTTTATAACTTAAGTTAAAAAACATGCACAAATAAATAATAATATTAAAATAAAATTATATTTAATGTGCATTTTTGTTATATTGTCTTGTGTATTATATTATATTTTAGCTAGTTTCATTATTTATGTTGTCAATCTTGTTCTCAAATCTCATTCCATCGTTTTCATCGGTGTGGTCACTACAGTCATCCTTCACATATCCGGTACAGGTGATTAACGTTAGGTAAAGAAATGTCACTCACCACAGTCTTCCTCGTCCGCACCATTCAGACAGTCTCTATCACCATCACACCTCCATTTCACAGGCAAGCATATTTGGTGTTTGTCTCCACAGCTGAACTCTTCAGGTTTACAGGACTTGACTGAAATTATTAATTATTAAATTAAAGGATTGTTTTCACAAAACTCTATTTTGTGCAAGCTTATTTCAAGATAAATCTTTAAAAAAGGACAAATGGGAGACTCCAAAAGGATACTTAAGAACCAAATGATAATAGAATCATTGATCCATTTGTGCACAGCAACATACACAAGAAAAAAAAAAACTGTATCCTGACTGTGTGTGAAAACGTTGACGCATAACATCGACAGCCCTAATTTGTCGGACAAGATCATAGGGACAGTCAGCATAAGCGGCAGGACAATCACAAATGTCTTGCAGGGAAGAAAGAAGAGCTTACTTGGTGGAGCGCCGTGACAAAACATCTTTCTCTGCATCTTATGGTATGCAGATCAATGCAGAAAAGACTAAACTAATGACTAACAACATTACTGCCTTTGCCAATGACATTAAGATAAACAGTGAAAACTGTTTTAATACCTGGGAGCTATTGTCACGAAAGAAGGGTCCAGACCTGAAATACATGCCAGGATCGCCCAGACCTCAGTGGCGCTGACAAAATTAAAGTCCATCTGGAGGAATATAGCCCTCAACTCAAAGATCAGACTGATGCACTCTCTAGTCATGTCTATATTCTTATCTGCTTGTGACACTAACAACTGAACTGGAAATTTCAAGCTATGGAGATGAGATGCTTCAGAAAATGTATTGACATCTCCTACAGAGTCCAAATTGAACCATCTTTTTATGGAAATCACAGGTGCTGTGTCCTCTGGGCTAAAGAAGAGGGAGACCTTCCAGCATGTTAGTAGTGTTATCAGCCAATATATCTTATGGTATGGGGGTGCATGCATACGGTATGGGCAGCTTGCATGTTTTGGAAAGAACTGCTGAAAGGTAAATAAAGGTTTTAGGGCGACATATGCTCCCCTCCAAATGACATCTATTTCAAATAAGGCCTTGTGTATTTCAGCAGGCGATGCAAAACCACATACTGCAGCTTGCTTTGTAGTAGAAGAGTTTGGGTGCTGAATTGGTCAGCTAAAGTCCAGTTCTTTCACCTATAAACAAAATCATTACACGAAAAATATATCAAAGACTCTTCAGCAGGTGGAAACCTATATCAGGCAAGAATGGGACCAAATTCCAACACTTGGGGCCTGTACCATGAAGTTGGTTTAGGAGGCTTGCCAGGTAAGTTAAGAATTAGTTTGCGCCAATCCTGGGTTTTAGGTCCCAAGAAAGAAACCCGGCTTCAATTGGTGTTCATTGCCATGGTAACTGCATGACTAACCTGCTCCGGGGCAGTTTAGGTTCTGAGTTAAAGATCTCAATACGAAATTTAACCAACTAACTTCCAACAAGGTGACACATGTCTGATGCAATAAAGCCACTCCCCCAGCTTCTCTTACTCCAAATTAAAGGACGCTGCATAGTA
>JAUCMU010000063.1:19609899-19631943 GCA_032275025.1 Enteromius treurensis
AGAGAGAGAGAGAGAGAGAGAGAGAGAGAGAGAGAGAGAGAGAGAGAGAGAGAGAGAGAGAGAGAGAGAGAGAGAGAGCTTTTAATTTTATTGGACGTCTTCCCTGAGGGCAAAGAATGGGTGAACTATTTATTTATTTCTTACATATTTGAACATTCCCAAAAGAAACACTTTGCAATAATGCTTTTCACCGATCTTGACGTTAACGGGGAGTCATTGTGAATGCAAAGCTGCAGAGGAGAATGTTGGACAACAATAACGAAAGGAAAATGAGGCAGCAGATGGAGAGGAATGCAGCACGGGTTGAGCAGAGGACAAAATCAGCCTTTTGTCAATCAAAGGTCAATGGCAGACTTTAATTTTCTTTCCATATGGAGAGAATGAGATGATTGCTATTGCATAAGTAACAGGAATTCAACCAGTGACCCAGACACACTAATGCAAAACAGATGAGTGTGTGAATTCAAAGAAGGGTGTGTATTACATTTAATATTTACAGAACCTCAAAAGTCCTTCTTTTATTACAGTAGATGTTTTTTTCATGATTTTCATGCTGAAACGTAAGGCTAAAACTACTTCAACCACATATTCTTTTATTATTTAGAATTAGCCTACCTGTGATTGACTTGCAATAGAATCTACATTTCTTTTAGTGTAGAAACTACCATTAACTCAATATAAAACGACCAAAAGAGCATATGTGTGTGTTTTCTGGGAAGTGCATGATAAAGTACGTTGTGCTTGAGATTCATTCTTCGGAGAGAACCGGACCAAAAGAGTCGTTTCCTGCAATCATGTTTGCAAAAGTTCGTATTGAGTTTCTGTTTGTGTGTGCTTATAAATGTTATTGTTCAACCGTTGAGGGTTTTCACATTGTATCTAATGTAGAGCAGGGAGGCCTTGATGAGAAACAGACGTTAAGTTCTCTATCGGAAGTCAGCTAATTTGGACACACAAAGGTTTTCCTTCTTTAAAACTCTTTGGACTGTCATTTTTTTGTTTGGAAACGAGTAAAATAAATAGAAAGGTCTGTCTCGGCTGGCAGGCTGATTGTGTGTTCAGGAGAGAGATGGAAGAAAGACTTTGAGGGTGAGTGAGACAGTAAGAATGGGAGGGAGAGAGAGCGAAAGAGGGAGGGAGAAATAAGCTGACCAAGGATTTTTCCTTTTCTCTTTCTCTATTTCTCTTCTCAGCTCACTGACCCAGCTGCAGCTGCAAACACAACAAGTACTGTAAGTTTTGCTTACACACACACACACACAAACACACATGCATTTACATCACATCTTAAAGATCAGATATATTGTGTTTCATCATCAGCTTGTGTATATTATAAAGTAAAATGAGCTCCTTAAGATGATCTGTAAGTTATAGTGCTCAGAGGATCTTTTTTTCTCCCAGAGCTAGTTAACATCTTGCTAACAGATGGACAGCTGCCGAGACGGAAAGCATGTGCAAAGCGTTCTTGCTCTGCCACGGCTGATGTATCCCACACGCCTGCACAGCATCCTTTACAGTTTTGCAATGCAGTAATATAGAAAGACTGACTTCATGTTGTTTAGTTTTACCTATAGTAAAGGATTAAATTTTCTTGCTGCGGGCAACATTAAGTCAACAGATGATATTGACTGTTGCACTGAAAATGAAAAGGTAGTACGGGGGTCTTCAAACATTTTCAAGCCCCTTGGTAGTGACAGGTAATGACCTGTCACATACTATACTGAAATAATCATTGCATTTTAAGCCTGGTTTAAAACAATCACATTCAACATTAAAATATTCATTATCGATGCACACAGTTATTGTACATTACGTTTGATGCATTTGAATCGACAGCGAAAGATTTCGCCAAATTTTGATTTCATATGCATTCATTTATTAACAAATACTTAATGCTTAATCGGTCAGTAATTGGTGGTTGTGGATCATCTGTTGAAACCTTGTATTGGAATTGCATGTTTAGGACTTTTTTTTTGTGCTGTGCTTTATCCCATCTTTAGCTGTAGTATATTCAAAACATGTCTATCACTTGCACTTTTGCAATGGAAACTGCCAGTATTGAAGGTTTTATGACCAACCCCTTTAGACATTACTTTTTATGCTAGTGTATCAATAGCTCATGGGTCTCAACATGTCAGACCCCGCAGCCTGTAAGTCTGATGTAATACAGATCCTACAGTAGCTGCAGATCATAACAATCCTCTAGCTCAAACTAAAGTTCAGCAGAAAAGAAACGTGTGAGTGTGTATAGCATGTTGTCCTGCTGATATCCAAGTGAACACAAGCCTGTCAATAGCTCTTACTGGTCTCCTCACTCAGGAAGTCAGATGTAGTGGTGATATGTTCACCATCTGCTTCTGTTTCTTAGGTTGTGTTTGACTTTATGGCTTGGTGAACATGACCAAAACCATTAAAAGTGGATTTGAGCTTCAAAAAGATGATAAAACTGTTTCTGCATTCATGTTATTCATTCCTGCGATGAAAAACTGAATTACTCCAATCTTCAGTGTCACATGATCTTTCGGAAATCTTTTTATTATGCTAATTTGACTCAAGAAACATTTCGTATTGTTATCAAAATTGAAAAAAATGAGATGTTTTTGTGGAAACTGTGGATCGATTTGATGCATAAAACGTATCTGCTGTTTTGGGATACTTTGTCTGCGAGAGATTATACCATAAACCTAAAGCAGCATGGGAAAAAACAAAAGTAAATGCGTGCACAGTGGTCTCCATGTGATATGCTCTATGGAAATGCAACACAATGCTTACAGTTTTTGAGGCGCTCAAACTATGATTACCAAACAGTATGCACCAACATTTAGTTGGGACATTAGGAAGCATTATAACATTAGGATTAATCCTCAGTACATGTGAAATTGGAAGTGTTATGAGAGTTATGAGATGAACTCTGGAAGATATGACCTGGATTCTGTCAAGGGGAGAGCAGATAAACTGAAATCTGTTAGTTTAGCTGTAGTCGTGTGCAGGTTGGACTTGGACCAAGAGAAACATTCATCTGTGTCCTGAAGGGCCTACATTTGTCAGGCTGCATTCCACTAGCCTTATCCAGAATCCCCTTTCTCTTTCTATTTTTCAGGATTACACTAGTCCAGTCTGTCTTAATGATCCCACTCATAAATACACAGGTGCTAACACATTCTCCCATTAGTAAAACAAAAAAAAAGTGTGTGGAAGGTTATTATTGGGAATTTCTGAAATACACATGAAATGAAAACTATTGCATGTTTACTCCTTCGTCTCAGATCGCACAATGCTTGGGTCCCTCCTGCTTGCCTGTCTCTTTCTACATGTAGTAGTCTCCATACCTCAACCGGCCTGCCGTCGATGCTGTGACCACCTCCCACCACTAGACGATGCTGCGACCCTCAGAGAAGGCATGCCTGCAATGCCTGAGGTCCGCACGTACATCAACATGACCATTCTCAAAGGTACCCTAAAAAGTGCTTCAGCTTACATGACAAAAAACAGCTAATAAAGCTATCCTTTCAAAGGAAACCCTGTAATAGGCTACGGTTTATTGCAACATCCAAGTTGCAATAATACAACATAATTTTTTGTGAAAAAGTGGATTTTCTAAATACTTCCATGTCTAACTTAACCACATGCCGTACATGATTATTTTTAGGGTTAGATAACATTAGCACAGACTCCGGCAAATCTATTGAACATCATAGCCAAATTTTGACCCCAATGATGCATGCTGGATTTAAACTTTTCCTGTTTCCCAATCTATTGCTTGTCTGGCACAAGTGCTGTGGGATATTGGTTCTGAACCACAAACTAAACGCAATTCAGTTTGGGAAACAAGGCGTTCATTGGGCTGAATGATGTGAATATGTGTTTTCAGCTGCGTTCTTCCCCTCTGTGAGCCTCAGTTAACCTCTCTTGGCTCAGAAATAATTGCTCCACTGGAGGCCTACTTGGTGGACAGGATGTGACAAACCTGGCAGGAAAGGTGCTGATGTGGCGGTAACCACATGACAGTTGTTTTATGTGTCTGTGCATGCACATATGTGTCATGTGGGTACTTTAGAGGTCTTTTTAAAGGTCATTTAAAATGTATTATTTTCTATATATATTCCTCTCTTCTTTCTGTCTCTCTTTGGGAATGTATTCAGAGCTGAATGGTATGACACACAATAGGATAAGTAGAACATTTTTAAAATAGGTAAAAAGAATAAGATAGAATAAATAAATTTTGAATAATTCTGAATAAATAATATAATTTAACTGTAATCTGATTATGAATATTTAAAAAATATATATACCCTATAATACAAGCACTTACATGAAACACAGAAATATTTATTGCAATATATTTTTGCAAAAAACTGTTTATTGTAGGTCCTTTCCAACATTTAAGATTTTTCTTACACTTGGTTTTCTGTCTGTTTAAGGTGACAAAGGTGACCGTGGAGAAAGGGGAACACCTGGGAAGCCTGGAACTGAGGGTTCCCTGGGACCACAAGGTACTGAAGGCCTCAAAGGAGATAAAGGACAGGCCGGAGCTCCAGGAGATGCCTGCAAATCCCAGCATTCTGCTTTCTCAGTGGGCCGAAGGAAGTCCCTTCACAGCATTGACAACTACCAGGCCCTGATCTTCGACACCATCTTCGTGAATTCCCCCAAACACTTCGACATGTTTGCCGGAAAGTACCGCTGCCAAATCCCAGGAATCTACTTCTTCAATGTGAACATCCACACGTGGAACTTCAAGGAGACGTACCTGCACATCATGCACAACAGCAGCGAGAAGGCCATCGTCTACGCTCAGCCCAGCGACCGCTCCATCATGCAGAGCCAGAGCGTCATGCTGTCTCTGCAGGAGAGCGACGAGGTCTGGGTCCGTCTCTACAAACGTGAGCGGGAGAACGCCATCTATAGTGACGACGTGGATATCTACATCACCTTTAACGGATACCTCATCAGACCAGAAACTGAGTGAGAGCGGAAATGGCGATTTGAAGGAGCGAGGGGATGTTCATGGACATGGCGTTTGAAAAGGTGCCAAAATTGTTTGATCGGTGGAGCAGCTTTAACAAAACTGAAAAGCATCCAAACATTTTATATTAGATTTCTGCAGTCCAAACTAAATTCATAATGCAGAGAAATCAGCTTTTTATATTTTACTGTGGGGTCTTGTTTAAAGATAAGCTGGAAAGTTTTGGTCGCATTAGGAATGCTTCACATTAGGAATGCAATGTTTGCATAGAAGAATATAGATGAATAAAACATCATCAGCACGTGCCGGTGGTAAACATAAACAGAGACAGATCTAGGCCTATCGTGTTTGGGCGCACGGCCTGATTCTGCTGAGTTAGGCGTGTTCCTGGGTTAGCATATTTTGTTGACCCTGGAATAACATTTTGTTCCAAAATTTTAGTTTTGACCATATCTCTACACCTAAACCTAACCCTACCCATGAGTAATGCCTAAAATCAGATTTAATGATAGATGACTGACACTGATGTACAAGCACCAAACACTGAGTGTAAGCCTAAACTTCACAAAAACTATAAACTGGTTCTTCAAATCTGATTGGCTGATCGCAATGTTGCTCCAGGGTCAACAAAGATGTTGACCAAGGGACATGTCGAACTCAGTAAAATCAGGTTCTGCGTGCTGGGCGCAGTTGTGGTTTCCACATACTAGTATTCCTTTTTTTCTGCCTCCAGCAAACACTGTGAGATGATCTAACATTGTCAGAAATAAATTGTAGTCTGTCACCGGTCACAAGATCGTGACAACGGTTGAAACATGGATGCTGGTTTGAGATGGTTTAAGCTGGTCGTGTACTGGTCCTGAGCACTAGTAGCTTAGGACCAGCACATGACCAGCTAAAATCCAGAAAACTAGCTCATGACCAACTAATAACCTGCTTAAACCAGCTCAAACAAGCATCCATGCTTCAAAACCTCTGGGTTTAAACTTTATCGGGACAAGCTAAAATTGTATAGTGCATATACTGGATATAACAGAGAACGTTCTCTGAACTTTGGCTAATGTTTTGGCAAGATTCTCACAATCCCTACTAAAAATAACAGCCTAGGCTGGTCTTAGCTGGTTTAGGATGGAAGTATCTGTTTTTAGCTGGTCTCCCAGCCTGGAGAGGCTGGTTTATGTTGGTCATTCCAGTCTGGCCAGTTGGGAAATGGCCAAAAGCTCTCTAAAACCAGACTGTGAGACCAGCTGGTTTTAGCTGTTTTTTTTCCCAGCAGGGTACAAAAGTTTGTTTCAAGTTATTTGGTCTTTATGCATGTTTTTAAAATGTTAGCACAAAAACTTTTTTTTAAAGTTTTATTTGTATTTTCATTGCTATTAACTTTTCCGGAAAGTTTGCAAAAGGACTAAATCAAACGATCCCGTCTCGTTCACAGAAGTAACCAGGTAACTAGCAGGAAAAAACGCCAACTCTGACATTTTCAATGTTTAGAAACGTTCAGAAATAGCGTTTTCGTGGCTTAATTGGAACGCTGATAAAAGGTTTTGAAAACATAGAAGTCACTCTCCGACCTATTCTTTGGGCTAAATCGCATGACCAACTGAACTTGTCTGAAGTCTGCATGGGGAACGTTTGGTCTCTAAAAATAAACTCCCGATCGCTTGGTTTTGAATGACTCGATTTCTTCCCTGAAAAAGTCTCAGAGCAACGGTGTCTCATTGCATCCAAAATGAATTCCAGACCGGTTCTTAACTGATTGATCGGCATCCCAAAAAAAGAGATGCAGGTCTGTTCTGTTGGTTTGTAACATTTGTTGTGGTTGACATCAAAATCTGCGTATTTCTCGTAGTAGATAGTTACGCCAACATGGTCAGTTTGTGTGAAGTGTTCAAAAACACTGAACAACTGTATACAAAACACTCTA
Source organism: Enteromius treurensis (assembly GCA_032275025.1). Classification (NCBI taxonomy): domain Eukaryota; kingdom Metazoa; phylum Chordata; class Actinopteri; order Cypriniformes; family Cyprinidae; genus Enteromius; species Enteromius treurensis. The sequence goes on from JAUCMU010000063.1 coordinate 19,616,790, forward strand.
CAGACCGGGCATCAGATGTTATGTTCTGTGCTGACCACATGCTTCATATCAATGCTCAAATTCACAGTGATATTAGCCAAAACTGAAAAGGTCTGATCACCAGGTTATCTCCAGATCTGAAGCGAAACCACTTGAGCGCCCTGATGTAGGCCAGATATTTAGCTCCGTGCAGGCTTTTTTCAATCAGGCAGGGCGCTCTTAAGATCCATCAGCAGCATCTGGGAAATAGTAGCTGGTTTATGTTAGATGTGATAGGATGTTTACATGGCGTGACTGGCAACTTGAACTGTTGCTGGTCCCTTCAGACATTAACAGGCCACTGGAGTCATAACAAACCAAGTTCACGTCGAAGCACGTGGTTGCTAAGGATTCATTCAAGTGCAGTAAAACAGTAATATTGTGAAATATTTATTCCTGTAAGGAAAAATTCTAGTCTTCAGTGCCAGATGATCCTTCAGAAATCATTCTAATGCGCTTAGTGTCAGTCTTGATCATTTAAAGCATCCTTTCAAGCATTCTTGGAAATTATTATTATTTCCTGGCTTAAGAAGATGTAATCAGAATCAGCCATTTGTTGGTTTTCGATGGGTCAGGTCCGGAGAAAATCCGCTTCGAGTGTGTGTGGTTGTGTTTGGCTGTTTATTGAGGGGAGGGGGGCTTTTTGTTGCTGTTCAACAGGATGTATGTGGCTTTCCTTTTTCAGTAGCAAGAATCCACTTGAGAGAGACTCGCGTGATAGAAATATAGAGAGGGAGAGCAAGATTAAATGTTCTGAAACCACAAGGCACCGATCTCTGCCCCAATCAGTGACTTAAAAGTCTTCGATAAAACCTTCAGTTAAATCTTAAAACCACTTCAGTCTGGACTGCAGAATCTGGATCTCAGGAACATAGAGATTTTAAATATTAGCAAGAAAAAACATGGTGCTAAGGAAAAAAACATCTGGTCGAATTGTTACCAAGGAATGAGGTGCTACATGTACATTTTTTTTTTATTTGATCAGGTGCTATAAGTACATACTTGACCATGGTTTTAAAAAGGTTTTGTTTGTATACGAATAACTCAATGGTGCTTAATGATAAAGTACTGTATGGATGTCTAGCATTTCTAGATTATTTTAAATGCCACAATAAAGGTTTTCAAATTACGTCCTTTTGAACAATTGATAAATGCAATCTAAATGTTCTTGCCCCTTCCTTATAATTGAAATTATAAATAAAAATGTTACATAGATTCCTGCATATGGATCTCAAAACTCGTTTTCCTTTGTCTGTAAAAAACAATAGGGTTTGAACTCAATCCTCGTGCAGGCTCTGAATGGATTACTATGGTATTTTTGTCCTTACCAGTATAAATCAGCACCTACTTTAAAATGGAAGCATTAGTCCTAGAATTTTGTGTTTCACCTATAATGTGGGTGAAGTATTCAGACCATATATTTTTGAGAGAACTACTCTCTTATCCGTGACTCAATATCTGCCTTATTTTTTCCCCACTGGATCTCTACAGAACTTGTGCTCTAACGCCCTCTACTGGTGCATTTCATTATAATCACTATAATACCACATTAAATAATCAGATTGATCTTTTATATAAAAAAGATTACTTGCAAAGGGAAAAAATCTGATTTATTTCTCCCAATAAATACAAATTCCTCCAAAAATTACTTTCTACATGAATCATTTGAAAAACGAACAATGCATGTTTCTGAAGAATATTTGACATATAAAGAGTAAGATTATTCACATTTTTACAGCAGTTAACCTGTGCAACCCCAAACACAAAAACAGACATGGAAAAATACAATCTCATTCACATTTGTTCGATAAACATAATCTGAAATATCAGTAATTGCACAGCAATCGTTACATAATATCATCAACAACAACAAAAAATGTGTGCTGACAATTGACTGATGAATATCAGGGGAAAAAAACTGTCCTTTTTGGTGTAAAACAACGATTTACTGTTTGAGACTAGGCTTGTAATTTCTCTAAAGAGAGTGCAATAGTTTAACATGTTGGCTCGAAAACGAACAGATCATATCACATTCAGAATAAAAAGAGATAAAATAAAATAAAATAAAAACACAACAACCCACAACCATCAGTACAAATATCACTTTTCATGCTGATATGCATGTTTGTTTATTGTCCTTTGTGCATAACTTTATGTAAATATTCAACATCAATTATAGATATAGTTTAGCTAAAAATTTTAATTTGCGCACGCTAAAGTCGTTCAAGATGTACAGTATATGGGTTTGTTTCTTCATTGGAAAAAAATATTTAAATCATTTAAGGATCGTACCACTGGTTCGTACCAATCCAAACAGCTGATAAAAACATCACAGTAATCCACAAAAAATCCACACGACCGTCAGTTCATCAATTAACAATTACAGTATTTTAAACTTTAAAACAAGTCCTCTTTTCATTCTTTCCTTCTTGAGTGAAAAAGGTTGTCTTGTCTGAATCAGGACAGAAATATTTATGGATCAAGTACTGTTTAAAAGTGAAAAAAGGTCACTAAAATAAAATATGGCAATGGATTTTGATGCGAAAGGACCACAGGGAATGGGAGCGTTATTAAAGATTATGGACTCAACGATGGATTAGGATCAAAACGATGGATTAGGTTTTTTATAAACATCCAGCTTTTCATTTCACAAAAAATTAATTGATGAACTGGAGTTGTGTGATGTTTTTATCATCTGTTCTGACGGCACTCATTTACTGCAGAGCATCCACTGGTGAGTAAGTGATGCGAATCAAGCAACTTTATTACTTGTTCATTTTTGGGTAAAGTATTCCTTTAACAGTGCACTCTTTAGTCTTCGTAAATACTGGCAAAAGTCTCTGTGATTCTCATAAGCAGCTTCTGAGCAGGTTACAAGGTTTCATCTCCCCCATGCAGGAAGGGGGAAAAGACAAAGTAGCTCAGATTTGATTTCGTTTCTCGGCCCCTGTGAGGGTCTCGGGTGAACAGAGGCACTGTTGCCCTCGGGTCCGACAGAAAGCAACCACCCACCTTCTGAGTGACTCGCGGGACAATTCAGCATTATTACTAAACCCTGTCAACTTTGAAAGGTTTCTACCTGAGACGCAAAAACAAGGATGACATAAGCAAGAGTGCTGATGCTATAATTTAGTGCAATTGATTCAGATTTGGGTTTTTTTTAAATACATGAAGTCAATAAACAATATTCATATTATACCAGTTTGTAGATTTTTTTCCAGAGAGGGATGTTAACAGCAGGTAAAGTTACAATGGCACAGAGAAAATTTGGAGTCACACATTTAAAATTGAAGTGGAAAAACACATTACAGGCTGATCCGACTTTGATGTAATGTGCTTAAAACAAGTCGAAATGAGGCTCAGTAGTGTGTGTGTCCTCCACGCGCCTAAATGACCTCCCTACAACACCTGGGCATGCTCCTGAAGAGGTGGAGGATGGTCTCCTGTGGGATCTCCTCCCAGACCTGGACTACAGCATTGGCTGCTCCTGGACAGTCTGTGGTGTAATGTGGCATTGGTGGATGAAGCGAAACACGATGTCCCAGAAGTGCTCAATTGGATTCAGGTCTGGGGAATGCGCAGGCCAGTCTATATCATCAATGCCTTCGTCTTGGACATTCCTTCTCATACCACCTCATGGAGTCGGCTTCTGACCGTTTGAGCAGACACATGCACATTTGTGGCCTGCTGGAGGTCATCCTGATCCTCCTTGCATAAAGGCGGAGGTAGCGGTCCTGCTGCTGAGTTTTTGCCCTCTTACAGTCTCCTCCACGTCTCCTGATGTACTGGCCTGTCTCCTGGTAGCTTCTCCTTGCTCTGGACACTACGCTGACAGACAGAGCAAACCTTCTTGCCACAGCTCGCATTGATGTGCCATCCTGAATGAGCTGCACTACCTGAGCCACTTGTGTGGGTAGTAGACTCCGTCTCATGCTACCACTAGAGTGAAAGCACCGCCAGCATTCAAAAGTGACCGAAACATCAGTCAGGAAGCATAGGAACTGAGAAGTGGTTTGTGGTCACCACCTGCAGAACCACTACTTTATTGGGGGTGTCTTGCTAATTGCCTATAATTTCCTCCTGTTGTCTCTTTCATTTGCACAACATCATGTGAAATTGATTGTCAATCACTGTTGCTTCCTAAGTGAGCAGTTTGAGTTCACAGAAGTGTGACTGACTTGGAGTTGTGTTCCCTTTTTTTTTAACCGTGCACTTCATTCACAGTAAGATGCAGTTTATTTATCCAAAAGTGGAAAGAAAACAGGAGGGTTACTGGGTTACTGAGGAAAAGCAAGTGGTATTCAGGTTAACATGTGATCATCTCTGCCCTAAATACATTTTATTAGGTCATTGATAAGACTAGAGTCTTTATCTTATTTTAAACAGAAGTGCTATTAAGGGGTATAGCTCTTTAATACAAAAGAAAAAAAAAGTTGAGTGTCTGAGAAGCTCCTTTCTGTAACTTCCTTCATTTTGTGAAAGTATGTATGCAAAGCATTAGAGCTGTAAACCACGGCTCAGTTTAGATAAATTCGATTGTGGTTTGCCATTCTAAAAGTATCTTTTTCAGCAAGCTAATGTTTTTCTGTTTTCCCTTTAATCTATTGACAGAGATCAGTAGTTCAAGCCACATCTCAGACAACAAAAACAGAGCCGGGCACCCAGCTAAATGTCACCAGCCTACAATCGGTGCACCTGACACAGGAGGTAAGCTCTCTCACTCATATTAATGTGTGGTATTATGTCAGTAAAGCATGACTTTGCAGTCAAATCGATGCCCATGATGTGCAAGTTCTCTCTGCATTTTATGTGACTCCCATTTCATTTTCGAACGTTTACAGTCATGTCATCTTGATCATAATGCACTAGAGCTCATCAAAAAAAAGTGGCTTAACTGTTGCTTAAATCCAAAAATTACAGTCATCTAACCCTCTGACGGTTGCTTTCAGAACTCTTTTCTCAGACAGAGAGGAAGTGATGCACAGAGAGAGAGTGAGGTGGAGAGACAGAAACAGATAGAAAACTGGTTGGAGCGTAGGGCAGCAGTAGTACTACTAGAGAAAAGCACTAACTCATTCAGAGACAGTTTATCCTATGCATCTGTCAGTGGAAGTTTGCTGGAATGCTCATCCTGTTTCCCCCCATCTCTGCCCGTCGCCTATTCACCCATCACCTTCTCTCTACCCGTCATGTCAGTGGGCTGGCAGACAGACAGGGTCTCCTACACCTCTGCTGCTGTGCCAGATGTGCAGTCTTACCTCTATGAGATGCCCTCAGCCCATAGCGTAGGTGTCTTCCGATAAAACACAGTGTTGTAGGTGTAGCTGTGGTCAGTCAGTGACAGCGAGTTGATTGTGTTAGAATATTTAGTGCAGTGATTTCCAACCAAAGATCCACATAAATACACATAATACACATAAATTTGTTTAAAAGTTTGGGGGTTGGTAAGATACTTTTTTTAGTGTTTGTGAAATCAAGGCTCCATTTATTTAGTTAAAAATACGGTCAAAATAGTAATATTGTAAAGTAAGTTGAGTTTAAAATAACCGATAAATAAGCACATTCAAATAAATATTTTTATTTTATTCAGCATTTATTTTTTAACATTTTAAAGTAAAGATTAACAGAAAAAAAATATCTAAAAAGATTAAACATTTGTTTATGTTAAGTATTTATATATATATATATATATATGTGTGTGTATGTTTTTTTTCCCCAGAAATATGTTAACAAGCTAAATAATTTCAATAAAAGCTAAATAAAATAACTTTTGGTGTATTGCTAGGGCTTAGTTAATACACTCATCCCATTAATTCTATTAATTGAACCATTTTTAGATATATTAGTCAATTTTTCACCCAACTTATTGATTGTTTTCAGTTAAAAAGTGAATTTTTGGTAGTTCCCATTATATTAATAATAATGAAAATGCTATCCATTGTAGTTTTGTGTAGATAAGATTAAAAGGTTGGGAAACACTGTATTAGTGCAATGAATGTGATAAGTTGATTGCATTTCATTCGTTCAGTTTTGCCATCCTAATTTGTGTATTGGTGTATGTGCACTGCAGGTACAGCAGCAGCTCCAACAGGTGCCAGTCCAGCATGTGTATACCAACCAGGTGCAGTATGTGGAAGGAGCTGACACTAACTACACCACCAGCACCATGTGAGTGTTTACAGGAACCAACACTTAGTGCCAGCCCTGTGCATGTGTGCAGGATCAGCTACAGGGCTTTTCACACTATAGACACACTTCCTGAATTAACAACAAGCTCTTTTTTTTATATCTGCTGTTAACCATTGGTTAGACAAAAACGTCACACAGCACACTGGGCTGCTTAAAAAAAGTGAATATCTATTGTGGTGTCAAAACATATACTGTGTCTGTTTTTTTTTTTAAACAAGCACAACTTTGTTTCACAGCCAGCCAGTGCTGTGAAACAATTCTAAATGAATCACATCCAAAATAAAGGTTCCGTTTACGTGATATACGTGGGTGTACTGTTTATATGTATTTATTATGTATAGATTTAAATTTAAACATATACATACATACATACATATATATATATAACTGCTAATTACTAATCCAAGGTTACAAGACTGTCTAAAAAGCCCAGGATAGTAAAAGCTGTTTAAGCTTACTACTATTCTGAATCCTAACCCTTGTTTTCTCTCAGTCGCTCCAGCAGTTTTCCATACACAGAGACCCCTCTGTACACCCAAACCACTGCTGGACAGTACTATGAGACCACCCCTGCCTCTGCTTCTGAGGCCACGTCCCCTGGCACCCCTCTCACCGTCTCCGTGACCACTGGATCCCCCGGGGTATCCATGTTTGTGGCGGGGACGGGGCAGATCGTGGCCAATCCCACCACAGCGGCAGGGGGCGGAGTCACAGCTGTAGTGGCAGCCACTGGGACAGCATCGAACGGTTCTGGAGAATCCGGAAGCGAGGCTAACGGTAGCAGCGGGAGCTACGTGATTCAGGGTGGCTACATGCTGGCAGGCAGTGGGACCGGCAGCAGTGGAAACGGTCACGGTTACCCGCACCCCACTCGTGCCTCTCCAAGCACCGTGAGTATAAACGATGGCGAGGACAATAGCGTGCCGTCGGCAGACAAAAAGGTATGACGACAGCAGGGGCGGGGCTTAATCGTCACTCATCGCCACTCACAGAAACCCCCCCCCACCCCTCTTTCAACCATCCAAATGAATTTAAACGCATGGTGATCTCATCGCTCCGTTCCACATGCCAGAGAGCACAGTGATACTTCCAAGTCTAAATTTATTTCATTCTCAGTTTTGTTCCATGAGGAAAAAAAAAAATATCAGTAACAGCATGCCATTACAATGACGACACATGTCCAGTTGACATGTAGCTTGTCAGCGGTGCTTGCTGAGGCTTTCACTGTGTTGTCGTATTCATTGCTGAAAACATTCAAATTCAGTCATAACCATATTCATAATATCCATGAGAGACAGATGGCCTTGTGTTCAACGTGTTCCTATACACAGCGGTTTCACAATTTTACTGCACATTTTGATACAAAATTCTTTTAGTTAAGAATTGAAGCATTTTATTGATTTATTGTTTCATTGCATACTCGTCTTGTATGCCACGGCACGCAGAAACAGTTGTGGAGAGGCATACAGAGCTGTGCAAAAGTGTTTGCCCCCATCTGGTTTTCTGTATTTTTGCATGTTTAGCCACATAATGCCATCAGACTTACAACCAAAATGTGGGGATGCTTATTATTTAAGAGACTGTAAAATTATGTCATGTTTTGTGGTGTCAAATGATTAATCGCATCCAAGATAAAAGTTTTTGCTTACGTAATATGTGAGTGTGTACTGCGTATATGTATTATGTGCATTTAAATAAAAACACATGGATTTATACATTACAGAAAAATATGTTATGTTTACATATGAAATATTTGATATATAATATAAAATATATTTAATATGTAAATGTATATACATAAAATATACAGATGATGTATATTCTTTATGTGTGTAATTATATAACTAAATAAACAGCACATGTATTATGTTAACAAACCTTTATTTTGGATGTGATTAGTTGTGATTAATTGTTTTACATCACTATGTTATGTTTTTTTTTAATACTATAAATTAATTAGTCAATAAATAAATAGAAATTAATAATTTTATTCAACAGGGGTGCATTAATTTGATCAAAAGTATCCATAAAAACATTTGTTACGAAAGATTTCGGTTTCAAATAAAGCAATTTTCAGTTCTTTAAAAAAGTCCTGCAAAAAAAAAAGATCAAAATAGAAAAATGTATTTATTGTAATATTGTAATATTACTGTATTTACAATGAAATAAATGTAGCCTCACTAAGCATATGAGACTTACAAGAAAAAATCGGTTGACTGTTTGTATATGATTAACACTTCGTTGTTATGTCTACCAAACAGTTTTGCTTTTGATTCATCTGTCGCCGCATTAATTCATACTTGGATTTCTTTACAACTGTGACCTTGAACTGAAACTTTGTTCCTCTTTTACAAGCAGACTAAATGTCAACACAATCTACGTACAATTATGATGTGCAAAAACTCAGAAATTCAGACAAATGACCTTTTCACAGCATTGTGTGCGTTCATCAAGCTGTCAGAATAACAATATTCTTATGTAAAGGCATTGCTAAATAATGCCATTTGTTGCACATTCAAGGACATTGTATTCATTTCAAGTCAACATAAATTTAAATTTAAGTCGTCTGAAACCTCAGAGTCAATTCACGATAATAGACATTTTGTTTCACTTCAGTTACTGAAACTAGTTTCCTGTTGACTTTAAATGACTTACACTATGCATGAGTGTGTAATTACAGTGTACCTACATGTGTGACGTCTGCATGCGAAAGCATATGCATGGGTTTGCATTTGGTTGTGTGGGTTTTGTCTGTCTTAGGACATCTTTTAGCCTGGGCTCTCTGTCTGAGTGTGTGTGTGGCTGTGTGTGTTTCTTATCCCGGCAGCTGTCCTCTGGCCCTCAGGTGCAGTGGTTGTTGGATAATTATGAGACAGCGGAAGGGGTGAGTTTGCCTCGGTCTACTCTCTACTGCCACTACCTGCTGCACTGTCAGGAGCAAAAGCTGGAACCCGTCAACGCGGCATCCTTCGGAAAACTCATCCGCTCAGTGTTCATGGGGTTGAGGACTAGGCGTCTGGGCACGCGGTGAGAGATATTCAGGCCACATGACATGTAGTTTTATTTTAGCGAATCAGAGAACTTGCCCCCTCCAAAACCCCTAAAATGAAACTTGCTTAAGTACTATTTTTTTGACCAAAAACACATGACATGGGCATGAGTATGACATCATTAACCACACCCCTCCAAACTGTGTTTATTTCTGAATGAAAGGCTTATTTTACTAAATCAGTTCACAGTAGAAAACAAGCCAGGCCCTATTTTTTGTAGTTTTGCTTAAATAAATGCAGCCTCCGTTAGCATACGAAACGTTAAAAAGTCTACTGACTCCAAACATGTGATTTGTATGATAGTCACACATATACGTGCATACCTGGTTAGAAGCCTCCATGATCCTCTGGTTCAGGTCACACAGGTGCACTGAAGCTTTTGTGTGTTATTCCAGAGGGAATTCCAAATATCACTACTATGGACTGCGGATCAAAGCGAGCTCATCTCTGCTCCGTCTAATGGAGGACCAGCAACACCTGGCCATGAGGCAGCAACCCTTCTCCCAGAAACAGAGGTGGACACACATGCTCGCTTTTATATCTTGCTATCAGTCTCTCTGGTTCCTGTGTTTCTCAGTCTGGTTCTGTCTCCCTGAAGACTGAAGCCGGTACAGAAGGTGGAGGGAATCACTAACGGAATGTCATCAGGATCCGGACAGCAACAGCAGCAGCAGCAGAACTCGGGTCTGTCGGACATCAGTACCCAGGTCCAGCAGTACCAACAGTTTCTAGGTGAGTCGTGTCATCACAGTGAACTTTTAATGTCAGAAATGTAACCTGAAATGCATGCAAAATCGACGCTAATCCCGCTTCTAAGTTACAAATATGAAACATGCCTTTACTTGGGGTTTAATACAGAGATTCGAATTATACCATAACTCGGGGTTAAACGTGTAAAAAGCCCTCAAGTGGATTTTTACAACAAATCGTTATACTGTTGCTGTTATCTTTGATGTTTAGATGCGTCCCAAGCTCTCCCGGAGTTCCCTGATGTTGACCTGCAGGGTAGAGCTTTACCAGAGGGCATTGAGCTGGAACATCTTAAAAGCTTTCAGTTACTCTATAGAGAGCACTGCGAAGTGAGTCTCTCTCTTCTTCTCTGTTTGAAACCAGAGATTGGCTGTCTGCGTCACAATGGATATCTGTGTAGAAGCTAAATATATTTTTGAGTTGATTTTTACTGATGTGGTGCTTTTCTTCAGGCCATTCTGGATGTGATGGTCAACCTTCAGTTCCCTTTGGTGGAGACTCTTTGGAAAACGTTTTGGAGGTTCAGTGAAAGTCAGACAGGAGACTCAGCAACACTAGCTGTGTAAGTTTGCTTCTCTGCGCAACAAAACACTACATGTCAAGTTCTATTTTATCAAGTTGGTTTTCAGGTGGTTCTACTGAGCTAGGGTGGTATAGAGAAAAATGAAGTCACTGTCAGAAAACATTATATTTATATATATATATATATATATATATATATATATTTATATTTATTTTTTAAAGGTAACAGTTTGTTGAACATTTACACAAAATATGAAAATCTAGGAAATAAAAAAAATCGTTGTTTTTTTTGAGTATCACAGTTAGGACCCTATGAAATTTTATTTATTTATTTTTTTAAATATTTTTGTTTTGTTTTCCAGACTGTGTTTTAATGGTTAATTGAAATGTTATAATATATCGGTACTGATACAGAGCAATCTATTAAAAGTTTAACACAAAATACAGGCCCTAAATGTTTTTTTTCTCTCCAATTGTTTTATTTTTCCAAAATCTGTATCCAGTAAATTTTTTCTGGATTCTTTTTTAATAGTTTAATTAAATATTAGTTATCAAAAGCAGATCTAAATAATTAATTGTGTTAAAAAATTATACATTATTATTTCATTTATTTGTTTTAGATTTTTACTGTGTTGTGTATTTACATTTTTCTGCTAAATGTAGGCTAAAAATTTTCCGGTAAATATTTATTTTAATAGTAGTAATTTCATAATAATTTATTAGTAGTAGTATGATTACATGAACTAATTTATTAATTTACTAATCTATTTTTCTTGTTAAACTGAACCTTTATTTTGACACGTTGCTGTGAAGACCTTTAGGTTTCTGTTTGCACATGATATGATATGTACATAGTTTTTGAAGTAAGAGTGTAGAAATTATGTTCATGTTTGCGGTGGCAGAGGCTAAAAACACATGCCTTTTAGTATGTTTGTATACTACGAAACCGTGCATCTGCACCATTCATTCACACAAACATGAAGGATTCACATTAAAATGTATTTTTGTGGCTTAATATTCGCTGAAACTAGTCCATATCATATGTTGATAAAAGTGTACTGACCCACCTTTAATATATCCATCTAAAATGGTTTAAATTCCATGACATTATACATTATACAGGAAATTGTGTTTAATGACTGGATTCTGTCCGTGTTTTCCACATTGCAAAAATCAAAGGGCCCTACACAACTGACATAGTTTGGATAAACTTCTGATAAACTGTAATGTTCAATCACTGAGACCTTTGTAATAGTATACCATACCACTTTTTCACAAAATGCATATTAATATCAGTTGTCTCTCTAAACAACTAGTGTTACGATCTGCTGTATTTAGTTTTAGAAATAATGCAATGCAAAAAATTCCTCAAAAGCCGGGTTGTATTTGGTACTTACAGTCGTAGCACCATTTTTCTAGAATCAAGTAAACCTAGTCAAGTCGCTTCAGTACAGAGTTCATCTTGCAATATTACTAACAATATGTAAGTAAGTCTTATGTTTACTTTATAAAATGAAGATTTCAAAGTAAAAAGACGTGTATCATGCCCTGAAGGCGGTTGTGTTTTTAGAATGAGAATAATATAGGATAAACCATCAATCATACAATAGCTTGTAGCTGTTTTTTCAGGAGCATGCAATCATTTAGAAACCTAATACATTTTATTACATTTGCAGTAGGCTTTATAGGGTTAATGAATAAACAGGCAAAATTGATGTCGCTATCTTAGGCATGATGAGTCTGAGAAGAGGCTGCCGAAGTCATGTTTGGTGGTGCTCTGTAAATATGATCCAGTGCTTCGCTGGAGTCGTGACTGCGACAACACACTGTACCAGGGCCTGGTGGAGATGCTCATCCCAGATGTTCTGAGACCTATTCCCAGTGAGTTCCCGCATGTTCTCTCAATACAGGTTTATTTATTACTATGCAGCAGTATGCGCCAGAGCTGGTGGTGATCCATCAGGTGAGTCACATTTTTGCCAGGAGTGGTCTATTTTTACTTACGTTGACATTCGCCAATTTGGATGTGGGTTGACATTCAGGCTGCCAGGGCAATCATCCACTGCCACACAACATCATTCATTTTGTTGAAGTATCTTAATTCTTTCTCTAGGTGCCTTAACACAAGCCATCCGAAACTTTGCGAAAAGTCTTGAGAGTTGGCTGACTAACGCCATGATGAACATTCCTGAAGAGATGGTTCGTGTGAAGGTCAGCGATCGCAACAAAGTATTAACATTTAGAAACTTTTGAACGGGAGTGTATGCCTTAGTTGCTTTCATTACGATTTTACTTTTAGTTTTACAATACGTTTAAATCATATCAGCCACCTTTCACTCTGGTATTTCCTACATTAGTCAACCACTACATTGTCAATACCACAAAACTTCTGATTTATGAATGACTAATGATAGTACTCACAGGAAGATAAAACTGCGGGCTTATGGCACATAGTCAGTACTAAACTAGGGGGGTTTAAAAGTGTTCAAAGACTTAAAAACTTTCCCTTATGAATTTCGAGATCCTTCTGATATCTGTACAAATACGTAAATGTTTTAAAGGAACATGCCACTTATTTTGAGAATAGGCTCATTGTCCAACTCCCCCTGGAGTTAAACAGTTCAGTTTTTCTGTTTTTAAATCCATTGATAGCACTTTAATGTTACAAAGACCTGAAGATCTAGGCAAATTTGATTTCTCATTCTGATCGCCTCTTTTCTCTGTGAATTGGTCTTTGTTTAGGTGACGTCTGCAAGTGCGTTCGCTCAGACCCTGCGCAGGTACACCTCTCTAAACCACCTGGCCCAGGCAGCTCGTGCTGTACTGCAAAACACGGCACAGATCAACCAGATGCTCAGCGACCTCAACAGAGTGGATTTTGCCAATGTGCAGGTGTGTGACTAGACAAATCCCTTACGTTCCCAGTCAAATTTGAGGCTGAGCACTGTATTTATGAGGGTTGAAGCAGAGCTTTCATCTGTCACCATCTGAGATTAACTTTTTTTGACAAGCAAAGGAGGTGTTTGTGGTCTCTTTAGATGTCCGGGAAACGGAAACACAAGTGTTTAACATAACATGCCGTTTGTTTCCTTAAAAGTCATTTAAAAAGGGTTTAAGTTAGTAGTCATTTAGTCTATGATCGTATCCAAAGCAACTTTCGATACATGTATTAAAGAGACAGTCCACCCAAAAATGGAAATTCTTTCATCGTTTGCTCACCCTTAAGTTGTTCAGACCTTGTATTATTTTGTTTTCTGCTCAACATAAAAGATATGTTCAGGAATATTGGTATATAAACCGTTTCTGTTTTCATTGATTTCTATTGTGTGGTCAAAAAATACAATTAAAGTAAATGGGAAATGAAACTGTTCGGTTACCGACATCAAAATGTTTTTTCAGGTTTCATAGAAAAAGGTAAGTGATACAGGTTTGGAACAACATGAGCGGAGTATAATGATGAAATTATTTTGTATTTTTGGCTCGAAAAAAAAACAAAAACAATCCTGGCTAAGGTTTATTACTTTTTAGATGAACCCTTGTGGAACATTTTTGGTTGTAATTTGGTCGTAGCTTTAACCGCTAAGCCATACCAAAAAGGGAAATACTAACTTTCCAGAAATTCTAAGAGGAATATCATTGTTAGCTAAAGATAATAAAGCTGTATTTACAGAGCAGGATATTATAAACATATGGGGTAGCTCTATTTTTACACCTTCATGTTAACTTCTGGTCATTTTGACCCAGAGATTTACTTCTTTCCAAACAAATCTAGTTAATGTTACTGCATTGGTCAGAAACATACTGACATTGCTCACACAGGGAACCACCTCCTCCAAAAAGTTTATGATTTTTGTACTTTTCCCCCAACTTGTTACATTTATGCATGACCTGCAAACCAATGCTTATAAATGTCTCATTATGCTATATAAATGCACCTCATTTTTTTGAGTAAGCATTGCCGCAGTTAGGCCTCCAGTTGTTTCCAAAAAGAGATACAAAACCTGTGGTAATTGAAAGAATACAGTTTGACCAAAAGATTGAATCCAAGATTTGGTAATAATAAAGCACAAGCACTTTGTAAAAAGGGAAGATGGATTTTTGGTTTAGTTTGTGTTTGTGAACTCCATGCGGTTTCTCTTGCAGGAACAGGCCTCCTGGGTGTGCCGGTGCGAGGATCGAGTGGTGCAGCGGCTGGAGCAAGACTTCAAACTAACCCTTCAGCAGCAGAACTCTCTGGAGCAGTGGGCAGCCTGGCTGGATGGAGTGGTCTCGCAGGTCTTAAAGCCCTACCAGTCTAGCTCTGCCTTTCCAAAAGCAGCTAAACTCTTCCTTCTGAAATGGAGTTTTTACAGGTGAGTCTTGAAAGGTTGTACCAAAATTAGGTTTGTGGATATCGTAGGGATTTTTTTTTGCTGGAAAGGTATGTTATTGTCACGCTCGTTCTGCTGTAAAGAGGAGTAGGAATCCAAATATATCCAAAAATAGTTCTTTAATTACTCACGAAGGTCAGAGACAAGCAGGTAGTACAAAATAAGCAACACGCAACAAAAGTATAATGAACCGACAAACAGACATGACTGAGGAGAACTTATAAAGGGGAGTTAATCATTACAAACAAGGGAGGC
>JAUCMU010000063.1:19666998-19692004 GCA_032275025.1 Enteromius treurensis
TTTTCTCCATTGTCCTGTGTGTGTCGCGTAGAAGATTACGCCACGGCAGTTTCCTGCAGCGTCGCTATGACAACCAGCTACTATTGTGGAGGTACAGGTACAACTTTTACACAGTTGAAAACCAAACAGAGCCGAGTCGAGCCGAGCCGAGTCGAGGCGAGCTGGTACTGTGTAGTGGAAAAGCGCCAAAACAGAACTACAACAACAGATATGAAGTACGATTGACAGAATGACAAAGAGGGACAGACTAATGCTAAGAAACAGACAAACAATAGACAGAATTACAGATAGATAGAAAGAACAGTACAAACAGACTCAAACAGGTAGAACACCAGAAAAACCAAAAAAATCAATACATAGAACAGACAGGCAGACTGATACCTTGAGAGTGTTGGTCCATAGGACTGGGTGGAGGTCCCATGCCGCTGTGGCCACCCTGTCTCATGCCCATACCCTTCATTTGAGCGTAGCGTTGATCTTCAGGAATGCCTTTCTCATGCATGCCTTCCATGGGCTTCAAAACAATACAAAATAAAAAATTACTCAAAGACACCAGCCAAACACAAATAAATCAGACACATATTGATAAACCCTGGCAGTACCTTGTGCATTTGGTGCATGTTGTCCTGGGGGTAACCTGAGGGGCCCTGTGGAGGTAGTGGGTGTCCTGAGGATGGGGGCCCAGGGCTGGGACCCATCATGCCATGAGCAGAGCCAGGTGAGGGCCCAGGACTAGGCCCTAACATGGCCCCTGGAGACGGCCCAGGGCCTGGGGAAGGGCCCGGCCGAGGGGTCCCGCCCATAGGAGGGTCAGGGGTGGACATCTCTCAGCAGAGCCGGAATAAGTGAGAGGCAAAAAAACAGCGTTCTGTAGGCGTTTTCAGAAAGCCTGTAATAGAAAATAAAACTCCTTTTAAATCAGGCAGCCAAGATGAACAAGATATGTTGCTGACATGAAAAACGTATTTAAAAACATGAATTTATAAAATACACAACTCTTTAAATATCAATTTAAATACTTATATTTAAAAATGTATTTAACAATTCCAGCTAATAATAATAATAATGATGAGAAAATACAAGGAACAAAAAATATTCCCGGGCTAATACAACAGTAATATGTCTGATCTCTCCCTAATGCTTTAAAAGCCCAGTTTCTGTACATATGTAAAAACATATGCAACATTACTAGCTGAATGAATCCAGTTAATTATAAAAGCACAGCCCTTGAAATGGGGAATAAAAAATGGGTTAATTAATCTGTGCCCTAATGTATGTCAATGACTATGCTAAAATATTCCAGTGAAGACCCCAAAGGTTTTTTTAATCAGATTGTATTTCGGGTTTGCCTATAAGATACCAGTCAGATGTTAATACGCAAAGTGTGTGTGCGTGTGTATTGAGGAGACTCTACATATTTACAAATCACAGATCTTAATTATTACAGAAATTATATTGCACTTAAAATATGAAAAACTGAAAAAGACTATTTATATAAAAAACAACAACAACAAAAAACTTGTGTAACAGTATAAAAACAATGTAATGTTTTAGCATTGGATGCTACAAAATGTATCACGACTGTTTAACGTTTTAAATTCAGCTGAAAGTCTTTAATAAAGAATGTCAGGGTTTCATTTTGACAACATACTACACCACTAGGGCAGGTTTTCACAGACATAAATAAACCGTATATTTTTTCCCGGCCAATAACAATGAATATGTTCAACGATGTTTAATAAACAAGATGAAGTATGTAAACACTTACACAAACAAAATCACCGTGAGAAATATTCACTGGAGCAGACATTGTGACAACTAGCGGTGTCAATATTACAAAGCAACTTCAACTGGCAACCAACTGTTTTTTTAAACCACGTGTCACAAACACATGTAGTATTTAATTGATGAAAAAGATAAAAGTAAACGAATTAATACAAAATAAATAACTTCAATGATGTTATTAGTACCTGAATACGCATATGCCGGTTAACAAGCTGTTTGAGAGTTTGTTTACAAAAATAACCACATATTTACAAACAAATACAATTAGCTATGGTATAAAACAATCTCATTTAAAAAAAAAAAGTGTTCTATTAAGCAGTGATACAGTAAACTTATATTTCTCCTTTTTTTCCTCCAAGGCTAACGTAAATTAGCAGCCGGCTAACATTGTATAGCTAAACATTAACGTTAGCCAACAACATCCCACAATCATTAAAGCTTATATCCAACATTATAATAAACCACGATACAATGCTACAGAAAATGTGTGATACGTGCACACAATTACGACAAAAAAATCTGAAATTATTTTCCTGGTTTTTAAGGAGGTGACCCAACTAACGTTTGGGAAGAAGAGAGACATTAGAGCTCCATTAAAGCCTAAGACATAAACCAAAACGACTTTTGAAACCGGTTAAAATATTCCCGATACGTTTTTATACCTGACTGTTTGTATTGGCGGAGAGTGTAAACGTTGTTTTAACTATTTAAATCCGGTTAAAAGCCACAAACAAGACTCAAAAAGGAAAGACAAAGAACGGCAAAGGACCCGGTTGTGTGTATGTGTGATTACAGTCGGCCATGCTGTGCTTCTCCATGTCCGTGTGTGCTTTTAAAACCGAATAATTTGAGTTATAAAGCTCGAACTCCGAGGTAAATACCGCGAGCATCTCTTTTAAGATGATTGATCCTACCCGCCTCCCGTACGCTTGACCCCGGTCCCCCGCTCGAGTTACATTCCCAAAACTTATTCATTCATTCTGCCGCTGCTGGGGAGCTGTAATGTCGGACTGATCGGAGCACAGCAAACCCGCGAAACAAACAACTTATCCGCGTTCTAAAACGGTACCAAACGTATCAGTTTAAAAGTCCGCCATGACGTCATGTGTTCTATAAACATTGTGCCGCGTTTAGAGCGTGACTTACAGTATAGATTCGCGCCGGTCTCTTCCCCGTACTCTTCGGCAAATCTAGAAACAAAGGGCAGCTCAGCTAGTTCCTTTTCCCTCTCACTTCCCCCTCCCATCTGGTCTGATTGTATCTCTAGAGCGGCCTGAATGCCTCAGTCAGCGGCTCGCGAGCGCCCCCTAAAAACAACGAGCGGAAGCTCCCGGTTTGTGCCTCAAGCTGAGCGGAATGTAGGCTGCACTGCCGAATGGGGGATGGGTGCTGCTGGTTGCCTACTGGATTATTTTCAGTTTTAGCTTCAATTACGTTTCATATGTATGTCTCGAACAGTGCTGTTTGTAGCATAGTAAAGCAGGTTGTGAACGAGCAACAGTCACGTTTTTACAGAACATTTCTGAGAGGCTTATGTTTTATGTGAAAGCCAGCTGAAAAAGCAGCGTCTACTACAACAGCAAAGGCGTTTGTAATGTTCCAAAAGATGTGTATTTAGTATGCTCTTCTTTTCAACATTCCGTTCATCAAAGAATAATGAAAAAAGGACCGGTTTCCATAAAAATATTAAACAACGCAATTGTTTTCAACACTGATAATAAGTTTCTTGAGCAGCAAATCAATATATTATGAGTGATTTCTGAAGGACGCTGAAGACTGGAGTAATGATGCTGAAAATTCAACTTTAAATTGTACTTTTTGTGAAACAAATAGAAGCTACTTCAAATTGTAGTATTTTATTTTATTTTTTACATTTTTTAATGTTTATTTATATATACCCATAATGTTTGAATGGTAGTATTTTTTATTTTTTTTTGTCTAAATGTAGCCTACCTAGTTTGTAATCATAATATTTAACACTTATCCATCTAAAGCTCAAATATAGATAAACTATGCTGTTTTACTTTACTGGTGCTATTATATAGTCACTATATTATTCAAGGCTTTGGAGGCAACAAGTTGATATCAATGTCTTAAAAAAGTGTTTACATGCCATTTCTAACAAATCACTGCAAAACGTATGAAAAATTGACTTGTATACACAATGACCACAATTCATATATAAAAATTATTTATTATGTACAAAAACAAGCTTTTTACATTCAGTTCTGTTCTGGATCTACAAGAAATAACATCCAATTTGTGTCCCATGTGCAATTTTTTTTCCATGTTAAATTACAACGTCAAATGTGCAGAGATAACTAAAAGACATATATAGGTTGAATTTCCTGAAAAGTGTTAACCACATGTTACCACATCTGAAGACTCTGACTCCCCTAACATTAGCTCAACCAACAAGATGAGTTTGAGGCTGGAACATCTGACCAATGGCAATAGGGAAGAGCATTCTAGAAACCTGTATAGTCCTTATTCTACTCTATGTTGCTAGTGGTGCAAAAAAAAACAAAAAAAAAACAACGTATTTTCAGAAATTTTGCAGCTAGTGTGAAAATGTAAAAATCTGTGCATAGTTGTGCAAGAACTCTTTCATGAATAACACTTCTCTTAATACTCTTTTCAGCGTCTGATTAATAATCACACCTTGTTCTTTAGTAAAACAGTCACTTTCTGATTGCTCCATTTAAGGCACTACAGTACAGATGAAATATCTCAAGGCATAAAAAGTTAATTTGCTGCAACTGAAGGCAAAAAATGTCTTTCATAGTCTGAGACGCATTGCTGGTCCCACCACTCTTCCTCATCACCGCCATCCTTCTCTTCGTCAGTGTCAACCATCTCACTGTATTCCTTTGCCCAGCTGTCATTCTTTAAAATGTTTCTTCTGCTTGACTCCTCGGGCTCTTCATCAGGCTCATCTCCACCTTTATTTGTCCTGTCCAGTCCATTTGGCAGCAGAAAATGTTGAGGTTCCACATCGATAAAAGCCTTGTTTTGTACAGTCTCTGATGTGTCGCACTCCGGCTTCTCCATAATCTCCAGCTCAGAGATCTTTATATTCAGTTCCGAAGGAGAACAGTGCCGTGGCCATGCATGCTGGAAGAACAGGCAAGACATTAGTTAATATTGGACTGTTTTTGTGAAGTCTCTTTCACATGAAAAACTCAAAAGACTTAAGATTCTCACCTGAAAGTTCATATGCTTAAATGTTTTACTGTTAATTGGATCCGGGATCTTCACAAAACACCAATGCGGTTTGTACCTAGAGAGCAGATATTAATTTATCAGAAAATGACGAATTACTGATTAAACTATGATGCTACACAATGCCAGCGATGCCAATGCAAAAGAAAAAAAAAAGATAGAAAACAGAGCATCATTTCAAAATGTAATGATAGATTTATATAATTGCAAATAATACACCAAGTAATAAATACACACAACAGGGCCAAAAGCACGTGGGTACCACATGGGTAATTAAACTTTTAAAAGGTTTAAGAAAAAAAAAAACGTAAATACAAATATAATTAACTGAAGAATAATTTAATTTACTTATTTTTTAGATTTAAATATTTTATATTGAACTTTTTATTTAAAATAAATGGATTGGTTTCAATGCAGTGTTTGTAAGAGCCTTTTTTAGAATAATATCTCCTACCCATAATAACTGAGGATCTGCATATACTGTATAAAACAGGTGTTTTTTGGTCAAATCTGATGCCTACTACTGTATGTAGCACAGTGGAATGAAAAAAAGTTCAGTGTGAATCAGCTCTAACAAGGGGTGTCCATGTACTTTTGGCCATATGGATGGAATTATGATAAAATGCTATACTTACACCAACACCAACACAAAAACAAAAACAAATAAGATCAGGGGCATCAATATTATGAATACAGTCAACAGGGTAGCATTACCTAGGAGATGAAATGGATAGAAATGATTGGTTTACTACCTACAGATGAATGGGTGATCTACACTCTGTATGCACAACAAGGATGTCTCAGTATTTTGAATTTACGCATGCAATGGAAATTCCAAAGGAAGAAAGAAACAGCTCATATTCCCTGTACTTACTGTTTTTTTCATTGGTGGAGAAAGTGATCAAGAGCTTGTCACCTTCACCAGCAGCGCTCACAGCGCTCACCCAGATGTGGTACTGCTGGGCAGGCTGCAGTTCTGACAGCTGCATGCTGGTTCTGCTACTGCTTAAATTAGACCCTGTCACACAGACCAAACCACACACTATTCAAAGCTCGGCGGCAGTACAATCTGCTTACCGAAAATACAGAAAAAAACAGCAATACTGTGAAATATTATTAAATCGCTGTTTTCTTTTTGAATATATTTTAAAACGTCTTGTATTCCTGTGATGACAAACCTGTTTCTTTGATGCCCACTAAGTAATGCAGGATGACACCCTTGCTCTCATTTACAGGGATGGGGCTCCATATCAAGGTAGCAGAGGAGTGAGTGATGTTCTCCACATGGATTTGAGGTACTTTAGGAGGAACTGGCAGGGAAGATTAAGACGTGAAGGCTATGTAAAGTTTGATTACAGGATATCACTAGCCAAGAACTCCTTGCAAGCAATTTTGTAAATCTAATCTGTTACAATGTACAAAACAATTATTGACAACCCACAATGCACTCTTTAACAAATAAGATACACAATGTAACCTTGAGGCAGAGACGTGTAAGTTGTTAAAGAGTTGCAGTTATCTATTCATTTATTCTTCAGGATTTTGACTCTCTGTTGTATTTGTAAACGGAACTGAAGAAGCCCAATGTTAAACGTTGTCATGTGGACTAATGCCACGTGTCCACGTAAGCATTTTTAGCCAGATGAAAACGCCAGGCACGCTGCTAAAACACTTAGATAAGATACTGTGGTTGCTATGATACAGGATATCCACGGAAGAGAAGAATTTATGGAATACAATATTTTTGCTATCTTTGCGCACACAACATATTCCAGTCACATGGACTCTTTTAACAATGTCCTTACTACCTTTCTGGGCCTTAGACATGTCAGCTGTCTATGCAGGGTTTAAAAATGCTCAGATCTCATCAGACACGTTTTAATTACAGGTTTGGAACAACATGAAGGTGAGTACCTAATGACAGATTTGTTTTTATTGTTGACCCTGTAGCACGAAACCAGTCATAAGCACGAGTATATTTGGAGCAATAGCCAACAATTCTACTTTAGATTCTAGATTCAAACAGTTGTGTGTATATCAGCCAAATGTTGTCCTATCCTAACAAACCATACATGAATAAAACACTTATTCAGCAGTCAGATGATGTATAAATCCAAATTTTCATTTTTGGGTGAACTGTCCCTTTAAGAGATGTCATACCTCCTTCAAGTGTGTATGCAATCGCTGACTTGAGGAAAGTGCTGTGGTTGTTGGATACAGCAAATAGGGACACATTATAAGCGGTGTAGTTCCAGAAGTCACCTGTAGATGGAGACAAACACAAAATCACTATCAGCATCACAATTAACTATTTGCTAAAAAAGCTTGCTTTTTTTACACACCCCCACACAAACCTGTGAGTGTGACAGATCTTTGGCTTCTCTTTACTCTGACCCAGTTCAGGCACAGAATGTCAGGTACTACAGACACGTGCTGTACCACATACTCCAGGATGCTCTCGGAGAACTCTGGGTGTACGGACCAGGAGACCCGCAGCGCCTGGCTGTCACCTATTATACTCAGATTCACCTCAGGCGCTCTTTGTCCTGCGGGCATAAATATGATAGAAATATGATCACAGATACTGTATAATTATACACTGCCGTTCAAAAAGCTTGCAGTTGGTAAGATTTTATAAAATCGTGCAATAAAAACAGTAATAGTGTGAAATATTATTGCAATTTAGAACAACCGTTTTGTAAATTAAAATATTTTAACATAGAATTCATGCCTGTGATACAAAGCTGAATTGTTAATGTCACATAATTCTTCAGAAATGATTGTAATTTGATCATTTCCTGCTTACCAACCATTTTTTATTATTATCAATGTTACAAAACAGCTGAGCTGCTTACATTTTTGTAGACATTTTTAGCAGAACTCAAACAAAATTAGACACAGACGACAATGCATTGTCTTACCCCTCTCAGCGAACAGCACGTATGTGGGATCCGATGTGCCTACTGAGGTAATGGCTGACACAAAAACTCCTTTAACACCCAACTTGAGGTAATGTCTGAGCTTCCGGCAGCTCAGTGGAGTGAGTTGCTGACTTCCAGTGTCTCTCCGTTGCCTGGTGACCTGTTGCTTGACCTCAGTCCCATTTTTAAGCTTCATAGTTACAATATAGTTGATAATTTCCCCTCTAGCCTGAGACAGGGGCATTTCCTGAGAGACAGCAAAAGACAGTCAAATGCTGACAGTTCCGGAACCAATTAGACTGATGCATTATGGAAACGCACCCTACCTTCCAATAGACGTTACAGGAAGACTTGTCAGAATAAGGGCCACAGTCACTCCAAACATCCAGCTGTCCAATTGGTGCTGAAAAGAGAGAATATCATAATTGATTTTGTTATATGACACAATATATTAAAATAAAGGAATAAAAGAAATGCAATATAAGTACATTTTAAAACACTGTTTTAAACTGTAATAACATTTCATTGTTGTCACTGTATTTTTTATCTTAATACATGCAGCCTTGGAGAGCATAAGAGACTCAAAACAGCTCAAAACATTAGAGAAAATCATTCTGGATACAGGACGTAGTGGTGGCTCCTTTTAAACCTGAATTGCTTATGTATTTAGGACTCTAAACATGACTGGCATCCATATTCTACTGCTAAGTGAATGTGCATCAAGACCATCTTCAATAAAACAGTAATTGAGCAATAAATGAGTGCATCAGTGTCTTCCAATAAAGCAATGAGTAGTCTTTCTCTGACCTGCAGGGGGCGTTCTGATCGAATAAACTGAACTCCAGTTACTCATGACTTTCTCGTCATATCCACAATGGCAGCGAACACGAAAACTGTATTGTGTGTATGGCTGTGGATTTTCCAACATAAACATGACCTGGGAATCATCCACCTGCAAAAAAAGAATTTAACTGAGACACAGTTTTTAAACACATTTCTGACACTATAAAATAATATATTTATATAAACATTTAATTAGTAAATACAAAAAGCTGTTGTTTTTCTCCTAGACCTGGTTTCAAATCTGCATTTTCTACTTTATTGATACATTATGTTTTTAACAATACAAAATTGTTTCTCAAAACCTAAAGATCTATTGTTTAATCAACATACTTTTTGAATGGATGTGATTATATTTTCATTAACTTTAGTTTTAGCTTTACTTTGAAATCCTCTTCAGAAAAATCAGAATGGAGTCAAATCAATCTGGTTTCTCCTCTCCTCTCACCTCAGTACAGTTCAGTATGGGATTGTGTGCACAGTACTGCACTTGACAGCTCTTGTCCGAGTAGTGCACACCTTCACAGTCCATGTCCCAGATGAGCTCCAGTGGTTCCGAGGTGAGGTTTATATTGAATGGGGCATCTGGTCGCTCTAAGAAAAAAAAAGACAGAAAACATTAAAATATTGCACAAAGTTAACCAACAGTTTTTTCCTTGTAAAACACTTCTTTGGTATTTTTTAAAAGACAAAATTAAGAAATATTTTAATCTATATTAAAATAGAAACCCATTATTTTAATTGGTAAAATATTTCACATTATTATTACTTCTTCCTGTATTTTTGATCAAATAAATGCAGCCTTGACAATAAAAAATATAACAAATCTTACTGTTTCCAAACTTTTGACTGGTAGCGTATATATATATATATATATATATGAGAGACTCTGGAGGTGATGTACCCTTCTTTTTTTCATAGTAATAGCCATCAAAATTGTATGGTTACTGAATACTGTACAGTGCTTACAGAGACAATAAACTGTGTGTGGTGTAAAGGAAGCAAGTGATGGTTTTCAATAGAGTAAACATGACTTACTGATATGGCCTGTGTTGAAGACCGACATTTCAGACTCTACAGAACCCAGCTCATTTTTGGCAGTGACCCATACTGTAATGTAAGCACTTGTCATATACTCAAGCCGGTATATGACTGCACTCTCACTACTGCTCTCCCTAGATTTAACATTCCTGTATATAAACACACACAAAAAACAGTCAGACGCTCACAATACAGTATATCCACAATGTCCATATGTGAATCTATGTATGCTGTTAGTAAGAAAACACACACCCATCATAATCTTTCCAGTGAATGGTGTAAACAGTTGGAAACATCTCCTCGTTGGGTTTAGTCCAAGAGCAGTAAATGTCTTCAATTTCATCTTCAATAACACAATCAGGGCGAGACGGGGGAGAGGGCCAATCTGAAAAATGAATGATGTAGGAATGTTAAACTTTCTGGACCTGTACCGTTTGAGCTACAGCAACCCATGTTTCAGTAACGCACCAAGAGGGCTGGTCGGATCACTCACAAATAGACCTTAGTCAGGGTAGCGCCATGTTTCATTTTTGACATGAATGAAAACAAGGCTGTGAGAAGCACAGTGCGTTCAATGAAATATACTGATGACGAAAGATCTTTCAGATGTCAAACTTCATTGAAATAGTTTTGAAAGATGCGAGTTGTGAAAGTTAACTGAGGCTTATTATAGCATGCATATTATCACTTTGGACAAAAGTGTCTGCTAAATGACTAAATGTTAACTTAAACAATCCTGTTTTGATTAATATTTTGACCTATAATTGATCTTGAAAGGATGATGATGTACTATATTAATATACAATTGCAAATGTTTTATGAATAATTTACTGTTTTGTAAATAATATAATTAATTCTTTGATTTTTGGATTGTGATTAAATTATATATATATATATAAAATCACAGACTACCCAGAGCTGTGCAATTGAAATAAAATCATATAGATATAGAAAAACATATGCATATTGTATGTTTATTCACTCTTCCATTCATACTGTTTGTGATCTAGGCGGAAACGTCTGTTTATGACTACCCGCATACTGTTTTTCTTGTAAACAACTGTTTTCCGGAACCACTGTGGGCAAAACGTTCCCAGAGGAAGTAATTAGGCCATTAGAGATGAAATGGTCGAATTTGTCATACCTCGTACTGTAACACTGCAGGTATCTGAAGTATTGCTGTTGCACAGGCATTGAATACTCTCTCTGTGTTCTGCTGCGATAGAAAAGTTGAAGGTTTCCTTGGTACTGGCACATGTGCTGGGAAACTGATGTCTGTGGTCTAAGATGATAACATAAAGCTGGCAGAGACCACAACTGTTCGCTCTTCCCCGTGTACTCATGTGGCAAAGAAAAGACACATTGTGGCCCACAGCAAGAGCTTTATTCCACCAGCAGTTTACATCCACTTCACAAGAGACTAAAAAGAATTAGAACAAGTTGAGGCAACATAACTATGACGAACTTCCCCCCCCCCCACAAAAAAAAAACATGTAGACAAAGTTGAACACAAACTCAATGGTCTGTCCTGTGAATATGTTTCTGTATTGTTTCGTGAAGAACAAAAACACTACTTTGTCTTAATATAAAATGTTAAGAATGTTAAAAAAGTTTTTTGAGCATAAAATGCGTTCTTCCATACATTTAAAATTTAAAACTATTTATAATTAAAAAACTAAATTATTTAACAACTTTATTTCACACACACACACACACACACACACACAATAAACAATACATATATCGATACTTATATGTATATGGTACAATGAAATAATGAAAACGAATCACTTTTGCCCACCTTGAGAACATATCCACAAGTAAAGTAACGATGTAATAGTAAAAAGCACTTTTAGATACTTCCATGCCATCGCTCACGGCGCTCGCGCACGCGAAAAGTCCAGCGTGACGCAACGTCCCGTTAACCGAGTGATCACACAGTCACGGGAAGTCCGCGACCATCAGACATTTGTTTGCTCCAGAGTGACACCGTCGTCCCGCCCAGTCGCCGGTCTTGTTTTCACGAATCAATAAAAATAGTAACATCGCTTTCTGCATCCTGGAACTAACATCCTGTAATCCTATTCCTTTTGGTTCTTTATAGGTCTTAGGTGCAAGTTTAAATTTCGTCGATTAAGTTACCGTCATCGTTCTCAATCTCTCCAAACGACAAGCTCGAACTCGCCTTGTGTGTAAACATGAAACAGTTCTTCTAAAGTCTTAGAACGCGCATTACGAAACTCCGCCCAGACTTCGGCTACGCAAAACTAGTTGACCAATCAAGCCAAGGTAAAGTTTTTTTTTCAGCATGTTCCTTCAGAGCTATGAAGTATAGAGGTAAATGCATGTCGAGGCCTTTTGTGAATGTACACCACACGTGCTGTCTTGGTGGCTACAGCGTGCACACAATAAAAAGCGGGTGGTTTAGAAGGTTTTAGAACTAAACTAAATTCTGTCTTGTGTAAAAGAGACTAAAAGACATTTAGAGGATTATTTAAATCAAAATAGATATGTGTAAGCACGTGCATTTTTTACAGTGTCTCATTGGGAAATGAAACTCTAACGTACACATGTGGTCTTCAGACTCATGTGAACGCTTGAGCCAAATACAGGAAATAACCTGTCGTGCAAGTAGACTAAGTGGATGATCAGGAAACAAACATGTGCTGCTTGTTGTAACAAATGTCTGCCAATAACGAGATACTAATAATAACTTGCATTTTGTATTTTTTTTCCATCATTCCAACATCAGCAAAACAAATTGAGTGAAAAAAACTCTCACAGACACACACATATTTATATTTATTATATTATATATTATAATATTGTGAAAAGTTTTTTTTTGGTATCTTATTTCAAAAAGTGAAACTTACATATCTCATATAGTCTTCATTATGTGTAAAGTAAATATTTAAATTGTTTTTAATTTCGACTATTAGAGCTTACAGCTCATGAAAGTCAAAAATCTATTATCTAAAAATATTAGAATGTTTCCTTAGATCACTCCAAAAAAAAAAAAAAAAATAAGATTTGCAAAACAGAAATGTTTAACTTATGTAAAGCTATGTTTAGAAATATGTTTAGACTCATTCTGTGGCTCTGCTGAGACACTACTGAGTTTTCAGCTCATCTGTGATGTTGAATCAACTATTTCTCATCTTTCTCTTAAAATATACCATAGATTCCACATGGGTTTCAGGTCAGGCATGCTGTCTGGCCAGTCAAGCCCATTAATATCCACTTTGAAGTGTTTTTGTCACTGTGGACAGGTGCTTACGTCCTGCTGAGAAAAGAAATCAGCATCTTTAAAAAGCTCATTAACACCAGCAGACATCACAGGACCCTAAACCATCAGAAACTTTGCACTGGACTTCAAGCAACTTGGACTCTGTGCCTCTCCAGTCTTCCCCAAAATGCAACATTTATTTTTATCTGAAAAGAGGACCTTGGACCATTGAGTAACAGTCCAGTAATGTTTCTTCACTCCCTGTAAAGCTCTCCCAAGTGTTAGACTCAGCTTAACATGAAAGTATTCTCATGCTTGCAGTCATCCCTGTTGCCTGAACACCTTTTCCTACCCGATTTCCTTCTTCCATTCAATTTTGGATTTAATATGCTTTGATACAGCACTCTGTGAATAGCTACTCCTTTCAACAGTCAACAGTCTTCCCCATTATTGTAGTTTCAAAGAATAAGAGATACCCAGAATTTATAGTGTAGTTATATACTACTTTACATGTAAAGATACTAAAATACGTGAAAGGTTCTCTTTTTTTGAATTATGTTGCAAGGAAAAATGTATTCATCATTATTTATTGATCACAGTTTATTAAAAGGTTTTGGGTTATATGAAAATAAGCACAAACCCATTCATTAGCGATTAATGCAAATAATCAACTTAATTCAAGGGTGAAATATACTCTCGATAAAGATTAAAAAGCGAACACACTGAATTGATTCCAAAAAGTAGCCCAACTTGTAACTTCACAACATCAAACATTATAAAATCTTTATTTAAATTAACTGCAAAATGCATGGAAGTTCAATGCAAACCATTTATGAGTCTCAAACACAATATACAGAGAAAATGAATCACAGGACTGGGTGAAAAGCACACATACACACTTTTTTTAATCACTCATGCTATAGAGAAGGTTAGCCTCTCAGCAAAGTGAGCTGATTTCTCCTTTGCTGCAGCCCCACTTGCAGCAGGCGTTGGACAGTCCCACCACTACATCGCGTCCTTTTCTGTCCACGGTACGCAAGGCTTCAAGCACCTCCTGTGAAATGAGAGAGCGTGCGGGCCTGCTGAACACGCTGCCTTCCTGTTCCCCTTGGGCCAGCGATGATAGATCTGAGTCAGAGGCATGCTGGGAGGATGGTGCCGCACCATACAGCACTGCGCTGTCTGCAGCATTACTGTCATACGAGTTAAATAAGTCCAGGATTTCATCTGGAAAATAAGAGATAAGAGAGTTTCATGTTATACTTTTAAGATTATATACATAAGTCTTTTCACTCAACAATTCTAAATTTACAAAATTCATAGCAAGTGAAACTTTGGATTAAACATAAAATTTGGAAATATAAAGACACATAGTATTTTCTAAAAAAAAAAAGTATGTTCCATTTCTAAAAAAATAATGTTTTATGTATAGAACTCCTAAAGAGTATATGTCTATGCAAGTTTGTTTACACAAGAATCTTAAATATATTTCGGTCATACACCACTGGAGTTGATAACGTTATGAATGCATCTAATGTCACCTTTGATTAATTCAGTGTGTCTTTATTGAATAAAGGTATGCTTTTTTTAATTATTGTAACAGCCGTTTGAATTTTCATAATTTTAATCCATAATTTTGCATGTAAAATCGACTAGTTTTAAATATAGTAAAAATAGAGATTAAATACATATAGCTTATGCAAATGTTTGTATATTGTTACAATCTAGAATTCATTTGCATTCATTGCATTTTTTTCTGTATTAAAGAAGATCTATTATACAAAAAATATTAAAAATATTTAAAAAGTGTCTGATGTTCCAAGAGTGTGTATGTTAAGTTTTAACTCAAACACCTTACAGATCATTTTTAATAAGCTGTTAAAATCGCCACTTAAAACACGCAGTCTTCCCCTTTAATGCATTTTATAAGTTGCAACACAGATGGGAGCATGGCAGGTAAAAAATATAACTCATAGTGCCATCGCTATTACAAACCTAAGGGAGCATCAGTGAAAACAGAAATTGGTAACTTCAGCAACATTAGCCTAACATAGTGCCAAGAAGCTCTTTCAGGAAGACAGTGACACCTGATACTTAGTTCTTCTGGTAGTATAGCTCGATCATGAAGAGCTGGCACTAATCCACCCTACAGAAACAACTTTTGTCGTAAAAAAAAATCTGCCTTGTACTGACCCCTACGCAGTAGTCTTGTGTAAAACTAGAAAACAGTAATGGCGGACCACAGCTTCACACACTCAAAGCTGTATTTATTGTAATAGGGCAGAGAGCGTCACAAATGTGAAATTTCCCTACTGTGATGTAACAGTTGGGAGAATCTGAAACAGTTCCTTTGGAGAGACTGCTACTGAATTATTGGTTATATAATTAAATGAGTGGGTGTGTTTTTACACACTGAGGCCACACAACTGTGTTCAAATACCTAATAATATAGTTTTTTTTTGCATAGCAGGTCCCCTTTATAATGTATTCTGTATTTTTTATATAATATCTACTAAGTAGAAATAGAGATTCAATAGGTATATCCAAAATATTTAACTTTGTAGTGTATTTGTAATACCCTATTGTTAAATCTCAGAATATTTTAATGTTATGTGTATTTTTTAAGTAAAAATTTTACAAGTCTAACAACACCTGCTCTGCAAGGTCTGCAATACTAACCTGTGTTAGTCAAGGAGCGCTTCCACCGAGAGCCTCCGCAGGTGAAGATGACAGCGCGGATGAACTCCCGGCCGCATAATTTGACTCCGTACGAAGGGCCGTCCAGTGCCTGCACTCCAGCCAGCAGCAGACACACTGTAAGCACTGCGGTTTTCCACATCATACTAATAGGAGGTCTTCACTGATAGCAGCAGTTGATGCTCAGAAGCTGGTTTCCCACTGATCTCCCTTTGGATTGAAGCCAGGTGCCTGTTTGACGGCAAAGTTCTGTGATTTTTCTCAGGTCCCTGTTTCTGCTTATAAAGAGGTGAGGGGCACACATGCTCAAACCCCCCCAAGCAGGAGTCACTGATAACCCTGTAAGATAGTGGCAGAGACCTTTCCAGTAACAAAAGCATGAGCAGGAAAGGTGAATGTGTAATTATTACGGCATTCTGTGACATGAAACTCTCTTTCTTCATTTAAATTGATGAATCATATTTGCCATACGACTCATTTCAGGATGTTGTAGTATGAATTCTCTTAATGTAATGATTTCTCTTTACAGTGATTGAGTTAAGATGTCTGTTTTTTTTATCAAATTGATTGCAGTTGATCTTTTCATTTACATTTTCTGCATTTGGCTAATACTTTTGTCAAAAGAACCCTAATTTGCATTCAGGATACACATTTTATCAGTGTTTTGCATTTCTTGGGAATCGAACCTAGGACAGTTAGTTCTTTTGTTTGAGAGACTGGAATGCTTTATTGTTTTCCTTAGTTAAAAATAATTACATTAATAATGAATGTTTTATTTAAATTTTTTATATTATGCTTTGATCCAAAAAGACTTACATTGCATTTAAGATTCACATTTGATCAGAATTATATTTCTTAATGATATTTCTCGACCTTGATGTTGCTACACCACCATGCCATCCTGTAAAATGTTTTATTTATATATATATATATTTATAGTTATAGTTATACAGTATGTCTATGTTTTATCATCCAGCTGGTGAAAATTGTTAGGCAAATCTATAATGAAAGCAAGAGCACAGCTCCCCAAAATGTGTGTCCCGAGTTCACCTGAATACTTGTTTTACCTTCTTTGCACTTCAATGCATAATTTATTTTTACCATTTTTTTCCAGACTGCGTGATGACTGTGAAGTTTAGAGGTTAAGAGACAAAGAGATGTAGCGAGCATGGCATTTTCAAAGTGTGATAACACAGTCCATTGCACACGAGCCATCCTTGCATCCACATGGACAAAGGTCACCAGTATCCAAAATGACACCAGAATAATGAATTTTTAACGAATGTGAAGATAACAATGACAACAACGTGACATTTCAAGAGACATTAACCACAATATTTGACGCATGGAGGATGGTGGACATGGAAATATATGTATAATATGATAGCATATAATGTATATTATGCAGAGCCCTCCACTAATATTGCCCCCCTTGGTAAATCTGAGCAAAGGTGGCTGTGAAAATAAATCTGCGTTGTTTATCCCTTTGATCTTTCATTCAAAAAAATCACACAATTCAAACCTATCATTGAAGTAAAACAATTGAAATAGGGAGAAATTCTTGATGAAATAATTTTTTTTCTCCAATACTTGTTTACCACAATTATTGACCTTCCTAGAATTTTATATGAGTAAAATATCTCTGAAGTATATTCCCATTCATATTCACAATTTTGAGCACTCCAGGGTGATTATAAACATGAAATTATCCAGCCATAGTTTCTTGTTTCACAGAAATATATAGGCTATAGGAGGGAAAACAAAGCCCAAATTCCTTTAATCATCAACTATATATTAGTTATATATTTATAATATATAGTTTATAATATATTTATGATGTGCAACAAAAGATAAATGAGCTTCACCAATTAGTGGAGTGGTTTTAAAAAAGAACTAGAGCAGGGGAAATGACCATTTCCATCATCAGGGAAATAATTAAGAATTTTCAATCAACATAAAATGTTAGGAAACTGCCTGGAAGAGGACGTGTGTCTCTATCATCTTAACATACAGAGAGGAGTAGAGTTTGAGTGGATAAAGACTTGGAGAAAATAGTTAAATCTCTGGATCAGAAAACCTTTCAAAAAAATAGTCAAACAGCCCCTACATCAGCACATGTTGTTTGGGAGAGTTTAAGTAAATTTCTCCTCGCCCATCCAAAAACAATCTCCAGCATGTTCAGTTGTCAGACAGGACTGGATCTACGAATGGGACTGGCTTCTATGATCAAATGAAAGTAAAAAATTAGCTTTTTAGCAGCAAACACTAAGATGGGTTTGGTGAACACAGGGTTAAACGGACCCCATGTGTACAATGAAGTACTGCAGTGTTTTTGATGTTGTGGGCCTATATTTCAGCTGGAGGTCTTGTTCATCTTGTTTAGACACATAGCATCATGGATTCTATCAAATACTAACAGATAACAAATCAATAATTCAATGACTCTGTTAGAAATCTTATAATGGGCCAGGGTTGGGTTTTCATCTGGGACAATAATCCAAACATCAAAATAAACACAAGAATTAGTCACGGAGCACAAAATTAATCTTTTGCCATGGCTGGCCCAGTCCTCTGACCTGAAGCCTGCAGAAAATTAGTGAGGTGAGCTAAAGAGGAGAAGTACCATCATTGACCTGGTATTCTGAAGGATCTGGAGAGATTCTGCATGAAGAAGGTCTCTTTTCTCTTATGAGTTGTTCTCCAAACTCTTTAGGCACCACAGGAGAAAACTCAGAGATGTTATCTTGAGAAAAGGAGGTAGCAATAATTGGGTGCCAATAATTGTGGCCAACATGTATTGGAGAAAAACATTTATTTCATCCTGAGTTTTTCTCCCTATTTTAATTTTTTAAAACTTCAAAAATAGGTTAGGATTTTGTGAATTTTTGAATGAAAGATCAAAAAGATAAACAATGCAGATTTATTTTCACAGCCACCTTTGCTCAGATTTACCCAGGGGGCCAATATTAGTGGAGGGCACTGTAAATATATAAATAAATATATTATTTGAAATCTTATAAAGAAGCACAAAGCTAAAGGTTCATCACATTCACTTTTCTCTGGATCTATTAAGTTATTTAAAAAAATATGCATTTTATGCAAAGAAATTTGAATAGGCTACATATTCTATGATGACCCTGATTTCAACTTTATAATTAAAATTAATACGGCAAAGCAAGGAAAGTTTGTTTATATAGCACATTTCATACACAGTGGGAATTCAAATTAAATAAATGAATAAATGACAAATATTTAAGTGTATTTTTATGATCAAATATTTCAAGACATATTTTTCTCGTCAAACGGAGAAAAGGTGTGGTTAGTTTTCAAAATAATTTTTTTTAATGTATCAAAATTGCATTCATTTACTACATGCATTTGCCTTTACTTGAAGGAAGAGCCTGTTGGATCGTGTGCTAAAAAGCCCTTATACAACGTGGATTCAGATCAGCTTTCTATCACATGTAGACGTAAACCTACCGACACTTCTGATTTCAGATCAGCACACAAAAGCGCGAGGCAGGGTTATGATTGACACACTTCAGACGAACCCGGTGCCGTAAGTCGCATTGGCTCCCTGGTTCCACCAATAGGAAGACGTGGCGTTATAGTTATTGTATCTGGACCAATCAGCACGAATAAAGGGGGCGGGAACGCAGCGAGTGGGTAGCAACAGTTGCCCGGGTGAGGACGAAGCGCCATAGCCACGGTAGTCGTGGTGACAAGAACCCAGCAACGAGAATCAACAACAACAACAACCCGATTCATTGACAAAAAGCGTATTAAATCCAAAGTACCGCTGGAAAAGTCACTCGGAATAAGAGGTGATTCCGTTTTTTTATATTTCATATGAAGTCTCACTGCGTAGAAAACAGAAACAGGTGCGAGGATGATGATATTTTTAGCGTCTATCGATGTCCAATAATCATTATCGGTGAGCGGGATTGCTAAGCGATCGTGTCCGGCGCTAGACAGAGGTGTCTCTCCGTGGATAGACATCATTACCAGCAGCCTCAGCCAAAGCTGCTCGTTGTTATGACGATATACTAGATAGGTTGTACAAAATGGCGGGTGTTGTTTGCAATAATACGTGAGTGTCCATACACATTGCTGGATAGCCACCCATCCGTAGCGCTCGGCTAGCGTTGCTATGGAGCCAGGTGTTATAAACGCTGTTGGCATAGTTACACCGACGAGCACGTTGACAAAGCTGCCGTTATTGCTCTTTAAACCAGATGCTCTCCCGTTCTTCACCTTTAATAACCACTCGATGTCTATTGGATATTAAATAATATGTAATATAATGTGCCGAAATGGCATTCGTGTCAGTCAGTGCACTGTAAATAAGATGCAAAGCAGGACATTTGACTGCGCAGGTACTGGTCGAAATGTTTCCACGACCACGAGTAGATTCTTTTGAAAGGCATGTATACTGTGTTAG
This sequence comes from Enteromius treurensis, assembly GCA_032275025.1. NCBI lineage: Eukaryota > Metazoa > Chordata > Actinopteri > Cypriniformes > Cyprinidae > Enteromius > Enteromius treurensis. The sequence continues at coordinate 19,687,172 of JAUCMU010000063.1, forward strand.
ATTAATTTATGTGTTTAGATTATGGATATACTAACTAGTTTCAAATGGTTTATTTATTGACATTTCTATTGGTTAAAATATGCTTTATGGGTACATATTCTTATGTTATAGAAGCCAATCCATGTTAATATATGTAAATTATAATTTTTTTATTATTATGCATCTTATTATATATTAAATAATTATGTCTTTAATATAATTATTATGATATTATTGAAATATTTGCTTTCATTCAGGTGGTGGATGTAGAGATCCCCTCATAATGAAAAGCGCTATATAAATTTTTATGCCAAAACACCTTAGAATATTAGATAAATATCATGTTCTATGTGTTAATTTCCTATAGTAAATGTATAAAATTTTTTTGATTTGTAATAAGCATGGCTAAATATGTATCTTAAATGCAATGTAAGTCTTTTTGGATCAAAGTAAGTTTAAAGGTAATTTTCTTAATTTTTATTTATTTGTTTTGCACCCTTCAGGTTGTATATCAGCCAAATGTTGTTCTATGGTAAACCACATATATTGGTGGAAAGCGCATTTATTCAGAAATCAAATGATGTATAATTTTCAGTGCAAATATTTTTTTTTTGACCTTTATAGTTCTGTGGTTAAGGTCACATTTAAGGTTTTACTAACGTTTTTTTAAGAAGTGCACCTTTTTGTGTATTTGTGTCTCCATGTCCCACTTTGTGTTCTTGACAATGGTGTGTGCCCTCATTCATTTGCAAGCAGTCATTGGGTTACTGGTAATAGGACACCAAACGCTCTGCCCTAACCTTCCCTCCTCTACTTTTTGCTGGCCCAACAATGATTGTAGTCTTTAGGGCTTTCCAGAAACCATATGGTTGTGCCAAGGTGGTCGATTAGTGATAATAATGGAAAACTCAACAAACTTTGTAAGTGTTAACAGTAATGGTCATTATTATTATTATTGGTCATAGACTTTTTACATCAGGGCAGAACTCATCCTACGCTATTGACAATTTTGATTCACTAGCGAATGATGAAAGTCAAAAAAATGATTGCAAGGCTCTCTGAAATACTTGATTATGGATGGTTATTTGCGTTATTGGAAGTCTAATATTCCCCAGTAATGCCTGCTGTCCATAACAGACTGCTCATCTGGTTATCTGAGGTCAGAGCTTCTTTCATGTCTCTTGTATCACATCGCTTACTTGCTCTCTCTTGATTTGTACAAATGCAGCTGTATCATCTTCATTCTTACTGTATTGAAACTAAATTCGGTGAACTGTATTATACTATATAATAGTTCATAACTGTGTAATATTTGGTTTGACTGTATGTTATCACTTAAAATGTTCACTTTGTTTGAACTTGTTTGCTTCACTTGATCATATGCATTAGGTCAGTTATTATCACAGAATAAACCCTTAAAAAATGTATTTCCCCTTTCATTGCATTCAGTCCAATGGCAACTCCAGCGTATGTGAGGGAGCTGCAGCAGACCTCCCAGTCACAGGGAGGCGTTGTGACTGCCACATCAGGCCAGACTGCCACTGTGACGGCAGCTCCCCAACAATTCCTGGCTGAACTTCAGACTACGGGGGCCACACCTACAGCAGCCCCGCCCCCTGACCAGGCCACACCCTCTCCCTCACAAGCACAGAAGAGCCAGGCAATCGTTCAGGCACCGCCCGCACAAGTCCCGCCCACTCAGACTCAATATGTCACAGCTGAGATTCAGAGCTCACCTACGCAATCCAGCAGTCAGAATACACCACAGTACATCGTTGTCACAGTTACAGGTATGCGTTTACCTCAAACATTTTAGCTCAACCTAAGAATTAATAACTTGCTGTATAGTCTCTGTTCAGAAAAAAAGACATATCATTCCTGTAGCTCAAACAGTAGAGCATGATGCTATCTACTCCAAGGTCAGGACTGATTGCCAGAAAGATGTGTGCCTTGAATACAATGCAGGTCACCTTGGATAAAATGTCTATTAAATATTAATACACTTTTTCCTTTCTGTAGAGGGTTCTCTTCATTCCAGTGACTCTATGTCAGATTCTAGTCCTCCTGCTGCTGTAGTCCAGACTGGAGTTCCTACACAGGTGGTGCAGCAGGTGCAGACCGCCCAACAGGTAACGCTAACCCTGTGCGCCCAAATACTAGGGAAGCCCATAATAGTTGACTAAACGATAGTAGACAAGAAGAGGCAACAAAAAATGATGGTTTCTTAGTTGCAGAAAAACATTTTTCATGCAAAATCACAATAACAATAATACGATGGGCTTTTGTAAAATAAAGAAAGCAAACAGAATGCGCTTTCTGTTGAGTAAGTCACTTTGAAACTTTGTGTACACTTGCCTTTACAGGCACGAAAAGTGTATGTATAGTGGGTGAAATGTCTACTTCTAAGTAGTGGTTTATTAAAATCGTTTGGCTTATAATTTACGAAAATGAATGACTACTAGTCAACCAGAAAAATCTTTAGTTCAGCATCAATAGTTAAATCAAGAAATAACTGAACATAAACACTACTGTTATATTCAACATGGATGCACTGAATTAAATTAAACATAGTTCAAAAACATTTACAAACCTTTCATATCTACACGTTTGAACAGTAGTGCAGGTGGATATACAGACTGACACAAATCTATTAAAACCCTGTGGAATTATATGGCTTCTCAAAGTGGGATTTTAATTAAATTCAAGTTTGTGATAACAAAATATGTTAATGAAGTTTTTTTTATACCTGTACACAAATAAAAAAGCAGTCAAGGTCATGTATTCAAGTATGTGAATGTTTAAAAAGTACTAAGTTAAATGACTTAAAGTGTTGAAGTGAGTGCATTGTAATTTAAGTATTTTTTGACCTGTCTTGTAATATATAAAAATACAAAACTGTGAAAATACAGAAACTTTCTTTCATACTAAGTTTTTTTTTTTTTTTTTTTTTTACTTCGATATAGTCTAATTAAGATAGATTGCATCAGATCAGAAGAAGTGTTGTTGAAGCTTAGAAAACTGTGAGAGTATTTTTAAACACCTGGGCCTCAATAAGCTCACAGATGGAAGAAATTCAGCTCTGCATGAGTTTTGTAGAACAGCAGTTCGTAGAAACGAGAGACAATGCTTGTACACCTAAGGTACATTTAGTCTTATTGTGTTTGTGCTTTACGTTAGCACCTGAGCAACTAATAGTCACACTAGGCATGCTAATTTTAACCGATTAATACAATCAGTTAAACGGTTTAAAGGGTCATTTTATGTATTTATTTTAGTATTTTACCTACTCATAGCCTATATAAAATTGTGTTGACGAAAAAATCGCATTTTATTGGCCACATTCACACAGCAGCAGAATCCAGTTGCTGAGTCCTAATAGAGGGAGTGACCACCACGTTCTGGGAGCACACGCGCTGTGTGAACGGAACCGGAGAGCCACTCTTCTGCACAAACGCGCATTTACCGGGTGTTACGTGTTTTTATGTGTGTTTTATAGTGATGGAGAAATGCGCTGCGTGTCATCTGAAAGTTTTATTAGATCCCGTCAGTTTTCCACTGGAGCCGCTCTCGTCAGTTTTGTGTTCTGTCGCGCGATTCATATGCTCCACTTTTCGCCCAAAGCTGCTGTCGGTTAATGAAGGTTTGATGAAAGAACTGGCGCCTCGATTGGACTCCTGTCATGTCAGAAAGTGGTAAGACTTAGTTTTGTGGACGTTGCCATCTTCGATATTAATTGGGTCACTGTTGCAAACTTTTTTTCTTTCGTTTTCTTGATTTATTATTAAGGGATAGTAGCTATATGTTATATAGGCCTATTTATACTATATATGTTTTTTTCTCTGGTTGCAAAAGTGCTGTGGGCGAATGATATGAAATAGATATGATCATATAAATCTTCGTCTTCTGTTGTTTGCTAGTTTTTGCGCATGTACAATGAATCTGCATAAAACAAATATTACTATTTTTTACGGGTCACAGGCACTTATCCTTTCTAATTGAATGGAATTTCTAATTTAAAATAATGTTGTCAGTTAACCGGTAAATAATCAGTGAACGAGCATTGGTTGTCGGTTACAAGAAATAACCGAAATGAACATCCCTAAGTCACCCTACACAAAAAAATAAAGGGAACAGTAAAAGAACCCATCCTAGATCTGAATGAATGAAATAATTTTTATTAAATACTTTGTTCTTTACCTAGTTGAATGCGCCGACAACAAAATCACACAAAAGTTATCAATGGAAATCAAATTTATTAACCTATGGAGGGAGTCACACTCAAAATTGAAGTGGAAAAACACATTACAGGCTGAACTATCTTTGATGTAATGTCCTTAAAACAAGTCAAAATGAGGCTCAGTAGTGTGGAGGTGGAGGATGCTCTTCTGAGGGATCTCCTCCCAGACCTGGACTAAAGCATCCGCCAACTCCTGGACAGTCTGTGGTTGGTGGATGGAGCGAGACATGATGTCCCAGATGTGCTCAATTGGATTCAAGTCTGGGGAACGCGCAGGCCAGTCCATAGCATCAAGCCAATCTCATCGGCATATGGTCTCACAAGGTGTCTGAGGATCTCATCCCGGTACCTAATGGCAGTCAGGCTACCTCTGGCAAGCACATGGAGGGCTGTGCGGCCCTCCATAGAAATGCCAACCCACAGCATGACTGACCCACTGCCAAACCGGTCATGCTGGAGGATGTTGCAGGCAGCAGAACATTCTCCACGGCATCTCCAGTCTGTCACATGTGCTCAGTGTGAACCTGCTTTCATTTGTGGAGAGCACAGGGCGCCAGTGGTGAATTTGCCAATCTTGGTGTTCTCTGGCAAATGCCAAACGTCCTGCACGGTGTTGG
>JAUCMU010000063.1:19692104-19707449 GCA_032275025.1 Enteromius treurensis
TGTCAACACTGCACTGGCTCCCTATCAAACATCGTATAGATTTTAAAATCTTGTTAATTACTTATAAAGCCCTGAACAGCTTAGCTCCTCAGTACTTGAGCGAGCTCTTATCACATTATAGTCCTCCTGATCTGCTGCGTTCTCAAAACTCTGGCCATTTGATAATACCTAGAATAACAAAATCTAAAATTAAAGTAATTAAATATTTCAGCTGTTTTGAATAGTATGTCATTGTCAAGTCTTTAGTGCAAAAACTGTACATAAAATAGATAAACAGGCCTAACAGAGCTTACTTTATGAATTTCCTGTGTGTTCAGCTGTAAAGCACACAGTAAAAATTATTATTTTCAACATTTACATTGAGGTACAACTTAAATAACATGTTTCCCATGTTTATTCCTGTGATATAAAGCTGAATTTTCAGCATCATAATTTTCCAGTCTTCAATGTGTCATATGATCCTTCAGAAATCATTTATATGATGATTTGCTCAGAAACATTTCTTATTATAATCAATGTTGATACTATCAATGCTACTATAATGTTGAAAGCACATTAGAAGCTTTGCATCAGCTTTGCAAGCACTGGACATTCATATTCGAAAGTCTGCGCTACAGAGAAGGTCGGATCAACTATTTGTATGTGTTGGACCTCCTCGGAAGGGTTCGGCTGCGTCAAAACAGACGTTGAGCAGGTGGATAGTTGATGCTATATTTATGGCCTATGACTCTGCAGGTCTCCCCTCGCCGACGGGAGTCAGATCTCATTCCACTAGGGGTGTGGCGTCTACGAAAGCCTACTTAGCAGGTGACCCGGTGTCGGACATCTGCAAAGCAGCTGGGTGGTCCTCTCCCTTGACCTTTGCGAGGTTTTATGTGCTTGACCTTCCGGCTACCCAAGGTTCTGTTGTTCTTAGCTGTGCTGCTCCACACTAGGCAGGAACTTTTACGTCTGGGGTCGTTGGTATTTCGTTCCCAAAGCGTCTATAGATGCAGTGTGAGTTCCTGAAAAGGAGCGTCTCTGGGTTATGTATATAACCCCAGTTCCTTGAAGGAAGGAAACTGCGTCTATAGCCACACCCACGGAATTCCTGCTGAGCGCTTACCTCATTCCTGAGCTAATGAGTGATGCGCCACACCTGGGTTTTCAAGCTCCGGGAATCATGACGTCACCACTTATGAAGCCCGGAGCCTTATTTGGACAGATTTTCAGCAGATTCAGAGCGTGGCCAACGCTCTTTATTGTCCCTTTTGATCAACTGAATGTATCCTGGCTGAGTATAAGTATTAATTTCTTTCAAAACAATTGAAAACCCTTCAAAAAGTAATGAAAGTATAAAATAAAACGGTTTGCAAAGTAAAATTATTACAAAAAATATATATTTATCGGTATTATAGGCATATTTAATTCAGCCCAAAAATACATATATATATATACACAATTTATCTATGTTTCATTAATACTGTAACTCTACCTAATTTCCTCTGATTTGTTGGCCACATCGATACAGTTCTTAAAAATGTTTATTTAGGTTTTGCTGCTGTTCCTGATACACGCAGCGCCCCCTTTTTAGATCAATCAATAAATCATCAAAAGGAAGTGTCATTTCGCTGTATGTAACATTCGTCATCTTGTGTGCAAGGTTTTAGAAGAGAGTTGTGATGACTGTTGGAGCCAGTAACTGTAATGTCAAACATGTTCCCTCTTTTACTCATCCCTTTTATGTGTCTTACCAAGCACAGTGCCTCTTCTGGTTCTCACACTTCCTGTGTCTTTTCTTTGTTCTCTCTCTAGCTCTATGGTGATCAGAGACCTGACTCTCCGCAGTGCTGCAAGTTTTGGCTCATTTCACCTCATCCGCCTGCTTTATGATGAGTACATGTACTACCTGATAGAGCACAGAGTTGCCCAGGCCAAGGGCGAAACTCCCATTGCTGTCATGGGAGAGGTACAAGCACAATCAGACAAAGAAATCTTTACCTACTCTTAGACACACTTTTCACACTTAAGTGTGTAAGACAAAACACACGTGCGTCACTCATCTCATAACAGGATAAAAAATGAGGAACTTTGAAAGTCAGATTGTAGTGTTTTAAATGTCATAATTTTCTCTTTTGCTCCTTAAGTTCGCAAGTCTTGGTCGAAGTTTAAACCCACTTGATCCTGATAAAGGTTAGTAGTTTTACACACAAACGCCAAACACACAGTAATCAAGCCACAGATTTGGAATTGTTTATTTTTTATTTACTAAATGTAAGTTTTAGTTAAAAAAATTCTCAAAACACCTAAGCAACCACTAAAACTTCAATACAATTAAATATATAATAATTATTATTATTATAATTACAATTCATGCTGTTAAAAAAAAATAATAGATGGATTATCTGTATTTTGAAAGATTAAAAAATATAAATTTATATTAAAAAAATACATTTATAATAAAATTATAAAATTCCATAAGTATTATATATTTGAATGCAATAAAAAAGCAATAAAAAAAAAAAAAAAAAAAAAAAATATATATATATACATATATATATATACATTGATTTAGTAATAATAAAAAAAAAATAATTTCATGCATGTATCTTGTTATTTATAGTTTACATATAGTATAGTACATTTAAAATCGTGTCTGATGATTTGTATAACTGACCATCTCTTTATGTCTTTGTGTCTCAGAAGAGGAAGAGGAGGAGGAGGAAGACAGCGACGATGAGTGTCAGGAGTTGTCTCTGCAGTCTGATGGGGGCCCTATCGGGGACGAATCTCTAGAACCGCCTGCGAAGCTGGCTCGAACCGACCAGAGGGTGCTGTTCACCACAGGAAGCATGGATAACTAAGAACTTGAATACACACATATGCACCTACAAGCACACACTCCCCATAACACTCACCCATCCTTCGTGCACTTGCATCCAGAAAACAGAAATGCTGCAGCTGCATATGTACACAACATTTCAGATGTACGTATGTACATTTCCACGTGTCAAATGCACATATACCCAAGCGTTCACAGAAACACAGACACACCGATAGTGCCCCCTCGCCCTCACACACTCATAACATGACCGCCATCACGATCATATCAAGATCTTAGACAGGGTGTAAAGGTCACTAAGCTCTCCAATCTATCAATAGCTGTTAAGACGCAAGAACACAAACGAAACCTGCTGCAACTGGATCCTAAGGGTCATTGGTGATGGACTGAACTCTGATTGGCTACTGAAACCCTGAATAAAACTTTCGGTCAAGCTTTTTTTTTTTAACCTGAAATGGTTGTTAGGGAGAAAAGATGGACTGTAAGTGTGCGTGTTGTGTGTTGATGTATACTTTCTGCCTATCTGTGTGTTGTTTGTGTGATTGTGAGTGACACAGGACCTTATCGTTCTTATCGGCCAGCGCCAACGCGTGTGTTTTTGTGCATGTGCGAATGACCGTCCGTGGTTCTCGAAGTGTTGATAGTTGTTTTCGTCAGTGGTACCTATTTAAGTTCTTGATGCCTTCAGTGACTGCCATGTCATTAAATGTTTTAAGCTTATTACAGCCCGGCTCTTTAAAAACTCAAATTCCCATGAGTCTACTGGGTGTATGTGATTCAGCCTGGTTGTGTTTTTTGATTTATTTATTTTTTTTAGGGCTAGTCTATACATACCTCTGCAAATGACAGTAGTTTGCCAGAAACGAGAGTTTATTTATTTATTTATTTATTTATTTATTTTTCCAGTCTGTTGTTTTTCCTCTCACTTTTTTGTTTTATATGGTTCTATTTTGTTGCCCTTTTTTTTCCTCTTGCCAAATGTCGTCCTGAGCTTGGTGCAAGACATTAAATGTTTCTGTCCTTCCTTTTTTCTATGGTCACAAAGTGACAATCTCGATGTGTACAGCGTTGTCTAACACTGTTTAGTGCATATTTGATGTGTATTCGAGAATTGGGTCAAGATATTTTACGAGAACCCTTCAAACTAACTTAACACCACTGCCCATAGTAGCTAGGAAATGTCAAAGTAGAGAGCAAAACGATCTTTCAGCCATTTCCTACTGAAGCCTCATTTGTTTAATACTTTTTATGTGTTGTGGCATATTTAACGATCAGTTTGAGAGAACTACAATACATGAAAACTCTATATCCCATATCATTCAACATATGTAAACTAGGTTTATTTCTGCAGATGCTGACTGATCTCAAACCAGCATGATGCTTTTCTTTCCCTTTGATTCTCTTGAGAGAAGAAAACATATCAGAAGATCTGGAGATCCTCTCTGTATGACAGCCATTTTCATAACAAAATGAATTTCCCTTTTCATTTTTTTTTTCCATTTCCTGCTCAAAAAAGGAAGAAAAAAAACAAAAACAAAACAAAAAAGTGTGGCAGTGTTTTGAGTAATCTGAACCATGAGAATGGTTGTGCCTTTGCAGTTATCAAATGAAATCCAGATGTTTTTAATTTAAAAAATGAATAAATTAATAATTTCTAAAATCTGATTGTATGTACTTGCCTTTTTTTTTTTTGGTCAACTACTCTTGAAACCATCACGCCTACACCGAGATAATGATACGTCAGTGCCTACCTAACTGCAGTTAATGTGTGTGTGTGCAACATCCTGTCCTAAAACAGCAAACGTGACAAGGAAACATCTCATGTGGTAATGCATTTACTTGCCGAGGTACTTTCCTGTCAGACAATTGCATTATGCATCTCGTAGACGTTTCTGAGAAAAGCAGCCCATCGACAGCAAGAAAAAAAAAAGGGAGGGTAAAGCCAACCACACTTGACGGTACATAGAACCAACAATTAAAAAAAATGACTTCTGTTTAGAAATGAATTTAATGTGTTTATATAAAACACACCTACTTCTGTCAAAAGTTGGGAGTAAGTTTTGAACTCTATTCTGCTTACCGAGGCTGCATTTTTTTGATAACCGTAAAAACAGTAAAAAAATAAAAATAAAAAACACTTACTAACCCACCCAAAGTGTTTCAAATGTAGTGTATGTCTAAACCACACACACACACACACACACACACACACACACACATGTTGGTTTTTGTGATTTTTTGGGACTCTCCATAGGTGTAATGGTTTTTATATTGTACGAAGTACTGTACCAGTATGTGGTATTGTCCTACACCGACCCTACACTTAAACCTACCCCTTACAGGAAACTGTGTGCATTTGTACACCATTTAGTGAGTTTTAGAAAACCTTTTGAATTACGGGGACACTGAAAATGTCCTCCTAAATCACCTTTATATTGTAATACCTATGTCATTTATACAAATTTTTGTCCTCATAAACCACACTCATTTTTTATGCACTTTATATCAAGTCTTCTTTCTTTTGATAGCACTATTTACAATAGTAATAGTTTTAAAGAAACTTAAACAGAAAAGTAACAATCTAAGTATGTAAAAAAGCAATGTAAAGACAGGTACTTAAGGTCAAACTGCATGAGTGTGTGCAGTAGAGAGAAGTTCAGAAGGTTAGCTGGAACATTTTTTTCAGTCAGACCACAGAAAACCTGTAGTCCTCAAAAGTTCTCAGCGGTATTAGAGGTTTGCTTTGCGGTTTGCTCACCTGTAGATTTCCCAGGCCAGTCAACTTTCTTTTCAGTTGTTCGTAGGAAAGCCTTCAGTAATTTCTCAAGGAACTTAAACCTGAAAATATTGTGGTATTTTTATCCACTCCGGGGAGCTTCCATGCGCCATCGATAGGGGGCGGAATAATACTGCTCTTTGCTTCTGTGATGTTGGCACACATATCGCAGGAGGCAGATTATAATTCGACATCAGATAGCACATTAGTTTATCAAACCTGATGCATTTTATTTATATATATATATATATATATATACACACGTTGTGTAGGCTTCTCAATTATGTATTCATATGGTTAAGTAAGTCTTTAATTATAGCTGTACTTCAGGGTTATTATTATTAACTATAATTTACTTAAAGTTGGAGTACTAAAATCACTAAAACAGAACAAAAACTCCAATGAAATTCCATTTTAATATATATATTTTTTCTATGTGTATATATATTTATATTATTAAAATCTGTATTATCTATTTTAAATGTATAAATGTATTTTTCTTAAATATATGCATGCATTTGTATTTATATACACAGCACAAACAATTGGGTAAGAAAATATTTATATATGTATTTTAACAAATATTTAAAATCACCTATAAAATCTGACAACAACTATATATCATAAAAGTTTAAAAAAGCGTTAAAAAAATAGTGTTAAAAAGCTTGTTTGTCATCTAGGGTGCATGCGCACTTCTATAGATGCAAGTCTCAGAAAGCTGACTGTTTCTATAGCAATTGGTTGACTTTAGCAATTGGCTCTTTTGCTCAGCAGACGCAAAAGAGGTTTTTGCTTCCTAAATTAAACACGGGTCACTTTTTATTTCAGTTCTTTTTTTTGTTTGTTTGTGTTTACTATTTGTAGATGCAGCTCAACTTATGTCAAATGGTGAGGTTAAACACACTTTGCTCTGCTCCTTTGACGAGGAAAAACAAAGATAAGTTGCAGAACAGAGAGCAAGAGGGCATTGCAAAGAGGGACAGGCAGGTTTGAGGACGTAAGATGAGCTGCTGTTGTTCAATACTCTGAGACGTCTGGCTATATTTGGACGCCTCCCCTGAGATTAGGTCCATGCCAAGTTGGGCCTTTTCCCCCTCCTTTTCCCGTTTTCCATCAATCCTCTGACTAATAATACCAACTTTTCCACATGACGAGGACGAGCGCGTTCTTTACGTGTCAGGATCTCAAAAGCACGTGCCAGCGCTGCCTCTTTACTTGTCTGCCTCTTTTATATCTCTCTCCTGTTGTTCCTGTTGGCCGTTCGGCGTTCTAGCGTGTGAAACGTCTCGGCCAAGTCGTGGAGAGACAGCATATGCCCATCTCTGCCTCTCTCTCTTTCTCTCATCCTGACATGTGTGTCCTCCTCCGCCCAGCGGCCACCTGTGAGTCTTCCTGTGTCCCTTCTGCCGTTGCTTCACGAACGTTCAAGCTAATCTCCAACTCCTCGCCAGCGGGTACTGCTGACGTGCTAACGGCCACAATCAACGCTGACGTCCGACCGCAGCTAATGCTAAAGGATGCCTTTATACAGGCCATTACATTCTTAGACAGCTTTACTCAAATACATTTGAACTTTTACAAAGAAAACAAAAGTTTTTGCACATTAAAATATTGGGTATATGAACGTTGTAGGGTTGTAACTTAACCCTCATGGACAATGTTTAGAAAATGGCCTAATAATCTAGGCTGGCCTGTCTGAATGTAGACTGGGTTTATTGTTCACAGACGCAGAGCATGAATTCCTGTGTGAAGTGTCAGTAAAGTTTAACAAGGTAAGATGGCAGTCACTAAACATTTCATATTTGCCTACTGTTTTTCAACTGAAGAACTATACAACCAACAGTAATATCTAGCTATTGTTTAGCTACTTTACGTGATCTTATTGCATATGTCTGCAAAATGTTCAGAAGTTCAAAATTAGACTCTGAGACCATAAAATGTAAACATTAATTTAGATGATCAATTATGCCAGTATTCTCTATGACCAGATTTACTTTTATGGGCTTTTAGCTGGTATTTTTAGGACAGCAAAGAGAGGCAGGAACGGTAGTGAGAGAGAGATGAGATGAGGACATGAGCCAGGCCTCAAACCTGGATCCCATGAACCAACAGATTGTACTGTCCATACCAACAGATGTTATTTTGTTTAGACCTATAAATATAGTGTGAATATAATCGAAGCAAAAGAGACATATATTCACTTATTTTTGACTCCCATTTAAATGATGTGGATTAATTGTGTATTTCAAAGTTTTGTGATTGATTCAAACTCTTTGACAGAAAATGTAGCATCCAAGGTCATACTTTAGCATCCTAAATGGCATCATAGAATGGCATCATCAGTTTCACCTAAATAAGAAGCGAGTGTAAGTTGTTTTTTTAATGGATCTTTGCAAATCAACTTGCCCAATTGATGAATGCTGTCAGTACACGATCCGTTCTGCACATGCACGTAATTACGTAGAAAACGTCACCGTTTCCCCTACACTATTGATATCACGCACACATGCAATGAAACAATTGATGGCCAGGCGGCACAACTGGCGGTATATTTTTGTAGGCTTTTGTGTTTTTCATTTACAGTTCACGGCAGGTCAATTTTGATATTTTTAAATGTAGCTATGTTTACGTGATTGCCAATCCAAAATAATAAAGGAGTTGTTACATAAACTTAGACTCGTTTTTTTTTTTATATTAAAAGCCGCTAATAGTTAACTTTAAGTTGAGTCATTTTGTATTAGTATGAGTCTATATAGGCTATATCAGTCTAATAATCTAAATGAGGAAAATATTCCCTTTAATGGTGTTTACAGAAGACATTTGCACATGTGCGTTTTCCACTACGTCATTTTGCGTCTGCTTATCAGCTTGTGGAAGATGGGCATCCAATTACCCCTTTAAAAGGAAGTCATTGTTTGACTTAACTAAAGCATTAAAACACCATAATACATTTGCAGATATTTAGGAAACATCAAGTTCACATACTTGTTTCTCTGAAAAACTATGGAACTTTGAAAAAGTGGATTCCGTGTCGGAATGTCTTTTTTTGTTTTGGGCTGTGAGATAATAGGTATATATACTGTACCTAGATGCCTCATTAGCGACTGTTTCTATGGACCGCAATACATAAACCATCCACCAATTTGTTGTACAATAGTAATTACTGAATATTCAAAAGATGCCACAACCCTGCGCAGCCGATGGTCTGTGAACCCAACAGTCCTGTGCGAACCTACAGTATGGTGAATGATGTCAAGTTGACCGTTCCGATATGGCAGACATGGCTTGGAGTGGTTGAATTGGGCGTCTATATATATCTATGTGTGAGATTTCTCCCACTGATGGATTACCCAATAACATTTTGACAATACAGGTTGCCAGTTGCTGGAAAAAACATTGTAATGCAGCCATGGAAATGAGCAAATGAAACCAGATCAAAGATTGGACATTCTACCAGAACGGTCACATTGACTTTTTACGATATGGACAATTTTCAGTTTTGGTGAACTCTCCATTTAAAGTAGGGTAAACAAGTTTTAAAGATGTACTTTTGAGGATACGCAACAGCTCAACAAGTTGAACTCTGCATATTTGCAGTCCAGGACTGCTGAATTAGGCAATCAACATCCAGGACCAGAATAATGGATGAGTGATGTTTGCTTGCACTTGTGTGTGTGTGTTCACTTGCTCTTCTGCCTCTCAACTGTTTATTACACCTTTTTCACCATTAAAAAAGCAAGTCGACGAGAAAAATCCACCTCCTGAGCTCTAGCACAGAGAGAAATTTTAATAAGGCTACAGCATTTGAGCGGTCGATGGTAAAACCCGAACTAGATGTGATACACACAAGCGTACGGTTACAAACAAGATTATAAAGTAAAATTTGCAGCCATGCCGAAAATATTGCATTCTCAGAGTATGAAATTGCTACCAATATTATGTCTAGACTTCAAAGAATGAGAGTAGAAATGCCTCCCAATCATGGAAGCCATCTGTTTAAGAAGAGTTATTTAAGAGAGAGAGAGAGAGAGAAGATGGTCTAGAGGAAGGGAATAGGGAGGGAGGAGGGTTAGAGAGAGAGAGAGAGAGAGAGAGAGTGAGAGTTAGAATAAATCCTTACCACATAATGATTACGGCTCACAAGTCCTGCCTCTGATATGGAGCGCAGAAGGAGCCGGGATTACAACTACAGTAATCTGAGCACCACAAGTGCACTCCACAGCCACAGACGAACACATCAACTCTAGCAAAACATCAAGGGTCAGGGGAAACTGAAATGAGGCACCTGTGAACGGGACATCGCTTTACAACTACAGAAGTCAAGAAAATAATTAAAAACTCCAGGGAATCAGAAGCTAAAATATCTGTTGGCAAGTAATTAACAGCCTGCTAAAACAAGAAGCTCCGCCTGTCGGCCTGTGCCACCTGTGTGCCCTTCTAACTGCCAGTTTTTGGAATTATCCGTGGTGTCTTTTGCTGCAATGAGGACTACACTTGAAGAACATGTCGGAAACAAGGTAACAATGTAAACGAAATCTGTCCGTCAGACTAAAAAGAACTCGGAATACAACGAAAATTCCATTTCCAATTGTACAGAACAACAGACAATTTAGAATTGAATTATACCCTACTGTTCTTTTTGAAACAAAACTGCAAATGTATGTCTGATTTGGATGCAAATTTGGACCCGTCCAATGAGAACTGAGACACATGCGTCTACCTAACCAGTGATCATTCTGGACGAGGAGCTCTATGCGCGTCTGCACCAGGACACTTGTAGACGGTTGTCTCCTGCCTCTCATTTCTCCTCTGGCATCCGCTCTCCCTCCATCTCTCCACGCCACCCCCCCAACCCTCCCCTCCCTCCATCCGTCCCACCCTCCCCTCACGGAAGATGATGTGACCTTCTGCCAAACTGCTAGAGACCATGCCACTGTCACAGTGGGCTGTTCTGTCTACACTGAAATAGAATCAAACAAGAACCACGAGAGAGAGAGAAAGAAGGAGGGGGGCTGGGGGGAAAAAAGAAGAAGAAAAAAATCAGGACGAGTCACAGAGGAGAAAATGTGCTGTCGGGCGTCCGGGCTGGATGTGGTTTGCCAAAGCAGGTAACTGATCACCTTCACTTCTGGCAGGGATGTTTCTGGAGCACATTAAATGGGATTTTTGAAGTTGCGCACCTGTTAATTTCTGCTTTTAGTGACAGAACTGGCAATTCTATTTAAGATTTGAGCAGTGTGAATGCTAAGTGTGTTCGGGTTATGAATCATCCTCAAAGTGGTTTGCCGTGTTCGGACAACTGTGTCATCTCAAGCTGGTGCACCCACAGGTTGGATGCTTGTTGAAATAGTAAAGTTGTCATTCATGTCAGATCGACACCGGACAACAAACAGTGTTGTTGCTGTAGTATAGTTCCTGACTTGAAGGTACGACAAAGATCAATCACTTCTCAAAGCGGACGGAGCGCAATTCTCGTTAAAAGTCGTTGTGCTGGAATGTTAAAGCGGCAGAAAATGAATTCCGTTGAGAGGTGAACTGAGAGATCTTGGATAGGAAGCAATGACAGCTTTCAGTAATTACTGTTGGGAGCAGTTATTATGGAGCACACACTGACGCATTTGGGATTCGTCCCGCTGAAGCTGTGATAATGTGCCACTTTCGAGGGTGCTTCATAAGAGCAAGGTGGATAATGGAAAGAGAGGTGTTTGGGGTGGCTAGAAAAAATACGAAAGCTGGTCTATCAGATCCAATCACGAGTAATCTTGTGAAAAAAGGTTCAGGGAAAGTTATTAGGAAATCGCAGTGGTGGGTGACAGTTTCAAAATTAGAAAGAGCCCAGCTAAATATATGCTCCAGGGCAAATGGAAAAACATCATCTCAATCATAATTATAACTCTTCTGTCATCAGTCAGATCCAGATGCTTTTCAGGAATAAAAAAAGAAATAGTAAAACAGGTGATGATTAGTAAAAACTTATTTTCAAATATGTGTGTGTGGAATATGAGTAGAAATGTCATTTATTAGCATTTATGTACAAAAATGTAAGGTTTCATAGAATGACCTGATTGCCCTTGTATCCTTGTTCTCCTTCAGAGCAGTGCTTTCAGTGTAATACTTTTTATTATTATTATCATTATTAGAACAGTGTTTTGTGAACTGGGATATGACCTGATATGATTTTACTTGTAATAATAAGAAAGAACTTTGCCCTCGCAGGAATAAAGTCTACAAATGGGTTAATTACGTTGCATAGTTACAATATAATCAAGTAGACTGGATTTAACCATCTCTGTAAGTGTATTTGCTGCAAAATGTACAGAAGAGCTGTGCAGGGTTGGCACTGTGTGTGTAGTGTGTACTATGAAGGACACAGTGTACAGTACGTTATAGAAGTGTAGGACAGTTACGTCAAGTGGCCGGCTGTTACGTCAAGACTATGAGGTGTTCTCTCCCCATTCATGATTTAATCACAGGCTTTTACATTCTGTATCATCTTGTGTAGATCAGTTGAGAAATCAAGAAGCACTTCACTCGATTTCTCAACGTTAACCTCTTAGATTCAGCAAAAACTGTAGCTTTATCTTGTCACTGGGCTAATAAACTCAAAGGTTCGCCTTTGTACCTAATTAACCCTTATAAGAAATACATTAGTGCCTTAGGGGTGCAAATTAGTATCTTAGGTTGCTAAAGTGCACCCTTGGGAGTTAGACAAGGCACAAATGTGTACCTTTGAAAGAAACTGTCCCAGTAACAAGTTCAAGCTACAAATGTTCAAATTTTTCACACAGATGAGACCGAATAGATTTTGTAGTTGCTGCAACAATGCTAGATGTTTTTTGGTTGCTAAGGTGTTTTGGGTGGTTGCTAGGTGGTTGTTTATTGGTCAAAGCATGCCCAAGTCTCTACCATATTTTTCGTCCTAGATATGGCTCGGTTTCCTCTGTTTTTGGTGTTTGTTCAGTTGTAGAGCTAATTTAACAAAGTAATAGAATAGAATTTATTTTTAAAAAAATATGTAATATTTTGTGGGAAGTATATTGGATCCATCTAGGTTTTATGGCTCATATAGTACAATGTCGATGAGATATTTGTAACTCTAAAGCAGACTTTACATAAATAATTTATCACTCTTTATCTCCCAATAATATGTCTTTTTAAAATGATATTTAAATGCTTATGTTTATAATTAATGCTCTGTGGTTTTTATGGTGGGGCAAAACATATAATAACACATGTTATAATAATACATTGAGATGTGACATGCTATAATAATAATAAATGAGGATAAATATTATATTTCATAAAAAAAGTATAAATGATCAATAAGACAACTGAATGCATCTAATAGATAGCTAGTGGTTTGCCAGCAGTTTTGATCACATTGGTAATGGTAGATACTTTAAAAGCATCTTTATATTAGTAAGCATCAGAAACAGAAATAGAGACACACAATCTTCAAGATGAGTGAAGATGATCAGAAAAGAGCTTGGGAAAGTTGAGCCAAGACGTGGAGAGGGTGAGTGTGTGCTGATTCTCAAATGCCGTGTGCTCTTCTGTGTCAGTGTGTGTTTGTCCACCCTGTTGTGTGGTGGACAAGTCAGTGCAGTGTGGAGCCAGCGAACCCTGGGATCAATGCATCTGTTCTCTGCTTACACAAAACACAACCGGCATAGAGCTGAACGTTCATTTGCCCTATCTGTCAACACTCAAGACTTGCAACACACCCGAATCTGTACGCTAAATAAAATTTCATCCAACCACTAACTATAACATTTCTTACCAAGCTGTTTTCTGAAACCTGTGCATGTCAAACCATAGATAGATGCATTTAGCAATGACATACAATCAGTTTTATTAACTAAAACCATAAAAACCTTGCATTAAAATTGCATAACTGAAAAAAAAGATGTAGTATTTCTCATTTTACTTTAGTGTAATGTTTAAAAAAAATTTAAAATAATAAAAAAGTTAAAATAATGAATGAATCACTGAATTAAATCAGAATATTAAAATATTGTCAATATTAATCATAACTAAAATTGTAATAATCCTAAAATAATCCTGTTTACAACACACTAGCATGAAGGTAGTAATGTTTGCCTGAACAAGCATTGCTTATTTTCTTCACAAACTTTGTATTTTGAATGTAAGATTTGTTTTCAGTGTAGCAGGGTGTCGACTAGTGCAAATGGGTCAAATCAGCAGTCAAACAGACATTTCTAAACAGATGCTGTCTTAATCCCTACTACGACCAAACACGGAACACATATCCACCAAACACACGCTGATGTTTCTCACGTTAGATGTGCACAAAAACCTGTTTGTGTAACACAAACACTCACCGGGCCACACCACAGGTGAGCAAACACACTTCAGTAACAGTGGGACTAAAACATTTCAACAGTTTATGTGAGGGATTACATTACATTCATTATGTTGTCTGAGATCACCCAATGCCACAGAACGACATTCAATCTTTGCACAGAGACACATGGAGTAAATGAATTACTCTGGGGCAGCAGTGCTGCTCTTGCTGGCAGTTTAATGAATAGATGTGGTTTTATGAAGATGATGCTGAAAGCCATAATGACAGTGCAGTAAATTCAACTGTTTGAACTTTGAATGTTCACCCAAAATGAACAATTCTGTCCTCGTTTAGTTCTTATGACCTCCCTATCTTTGTGTTACTCAACAGGAGATATTTTACAGAACGTTAACGCTGCTCTTGAGTCTGGGACTATATTCCACATATTCTGAATCCATAAAATAGCTCAGTGCAAGGAACTGACTAAAACTTTCCATACATTCTCAAAGTGTGAACAAAAAGTTACACAGATTCAAAAGGGTGAGTAAACGGTGATGTTTTATTTTTGGCTGAGCTTCTCCTTTAAGGCAGTTTTGTTGTCCAGTATTCTAGATGAGTGACTGGCACGGCTCACACCGCTTGATGAGATCTGTCTCTCAGAAACAACATCCAGCGCTGCATCACACCATACAGGACAATGCTTCGTCAGCAAGTTGTTACATTATGTGTTGCCCAGAGCTGATCAGCTTAATGAAATGTTGAAATGACTTTAAACTGACTCCCTTGGTGAGGACAACCCGATAACAACAACAACACAATCTTAACGGTCATTCAAAATATGGAGAATTAAAAAAAATATTAATCAATGGCACTAATGCATCAAGCATTTTAACAACTGGCTGTATTCAGAATAGCATTCGAACATGCACTGCAAAT
Source organism: Enteromius treurensis (assembly GCA_032275025.1). Classification (NCBI taxonomy): domain Eukaryota; kingdom Metazoa; phylum Chordata; class Actinopteri; order Cypriniformes; family Cyprinidae; genus Enteromius; species Enteromius treurensis. The sequence goes on from JAUCMU010000063.1 coordinate 19,706,943, forward strand.
TTCATTTTCAATCACAAGTGAGCTTCACCTGAGAATTCTATAGATTAAAAGAAAGAAAGAAAGGTGGATGGATGGATGGATGGATGGAGGACTACATGATTGAACTGACAGATAGATAGATAGATAGATAGATAGATAGATAGATAGATAGATAGATAGACAGATAGATAAATATAGAGACAGACATATGACAGATAGATAGATAAATATAGAGACAGACATATGACAGACACACATATATGGATAGATAGATCAATGGATGAATAGACAAATGGATGGATGGACAGACAGACACACATACACAGACAGGTAGAAATATGCTGGACAAACAGATAGATAGATGTATGGACAGATGTATGGACAGATGGACAAATAGATAGATAGATAGATAGATAGATCGATATACAGACAGACAGACAGACAGACAGATCGATAGATAGATAGATAGATAGATAGATAGATAGATAGATAGATAGATAGATAGATAGATAGATAGATAGATAGATA
>JAUCMU010000063.1:19707549-19718256 GCA_032275025.1 Enteromius treurensis
AGACAGATAGATAGATAGATAGATAGATAGATAGATAGATAGATAGATAGATAGATAGACAGACAGACAGACAGACACACACACACACACACACACACAGACAGACAGATAGAAAGATAGACACACAGACAAATATAGATAGACACACAGACACTCAGAGAGACATATAGATAGACACAGACAGACAGACAGATAGATAAACAGACAGACAGATAGATAGATAGACACACAGACAGACAGACAGACACACACTCAGAGAGACAGATAGATAAACACGGACAGATAGACAGACAGACAGACAGACAGACAGACAGACAGACAGATAGATAGATAGATAGATAGATAGATAGAAAGATAGATAGACACACACACAGACAGACAGATAGATAGATAGATAGATAGATAGATAGACACACACACAGACAGACAGACAGACAGATAGATAGATAGATAGATAGATAGATAGATAGATAGATAGACAGGCAGACAGGTGGACGGATGGACAGAAAGGGAGACAGACAGCTAGAAAGATAGATGTAAGGACATTTCAAGAATAGAAATGCAAGTTATTGTAACACCTCTTTATTATCAATTTAGGTTAAAAGGTAGAGAGGTTAGTCATGCAAATGAGTTCAACTCAACAGTATTAGATGACCAGCGTGACATGGCCACTGTGGGACAGATGAAAGAGCAGAGCTTGCAGGATTGCTCCAAGGTCATGTAGGGGAAATTGTAAAGATTTTAAGCAACAAGCTCCCATGGCTACATAATCTGTCAATCAGTGTAATTCCTTTGAGAAATGGGCAGGAAATGAACATTTCTCCTTTGACTGCAGGTGGGAATGTGATTATGCACGTCTCTCTCTCTCTCTCTCTCTCTCACACACACACACACACACATACACACACACAAAGCTCCTGTAGAGGGGAACCTCCGTTGGCGCTCAGGTGTAACTGTCAACAAAACACGTGTTTATGTTTGTATTTGTATTCAGAATGCAATCCAAGTGCACCTTGTCCACTATAATGTCCTCTGGCAAAGAAGAAAACAGAACGCTGTAGGATGCAAAAAAACAACAACAGCAAACATCTAACATGTCTCTGCTCCCCTGCACTGCAGCATAACACTCTTAAATTAAATATTACTTCTGTAATATATATGTCATTATTACAAATGCATGCCTTTGCAAATGTATTTTTAAACTTTGCATTTTACAAGTGCAGGTTTATTGTTCATAAGGGTTAAGAGTTCACAAACCCTAAAATAGAAATGAATCATTTGACTTGAAGAGAAAGGGTGTGCTATTGCTTTTATCAAACTTATGATATTTAGGAACATTAATTTACCCAGTTTAGGATCTGGCCCTAACTACATGCTAGTATTTCTTGGAATATTCACACTACAACTGTGACTAACACAGCTGCGTCTCTTCCCTGAGCAAAAGGTCACTGAAAGTTACTACGTTTTCAACACATGGGAGGCCGAGGGGCGAATGGGTGTCAATCCACAAGCCAGATTACAAAACAAAGTGGTATGTTTATACGCAGATTACTCTGCGTGAGTGGGTTGGTGGCAGTGCGAGCTGGAGAAAGCGAGTGTTGTGTGTGAGCTGAGGGAAGCAGATACGCTGCTGTTAAAGCAGTGCAGTGACATCTGGATAAGGGGAGATTCTGTGGCGGATGCCACAACCTCAGCTTAAGGCTGTCTTATCATGATCCCGCACTCCAAACAACCCACACATCACACAACCATATATGTATCTATACATGAAAACCCAGTGCTTTTGCTGTGCATCATAACCCAGCATGCACTGGAGTCAGGCGTTAACAGCAGTGCCATATAAGATATATGAAGTCTATGGCTACATGTGTCTAGTAAAATGGATCGTTGCCCCTGCAACACATTTTCAATTCCAGCGTAATCTGCTGCCTTTCAGATGTTATTACAGTTAAACAGCCTGGGAAAAAATCCTCACTCTCACGCCAAAAACAGACCAAAAAAAGAAAAAGAAAATCGGCTTGTTGCGCTAAGAAGGTTGACAGTGAGTGAGAAATGTGTATGGGGGAAAAGATCTTGATGGATGGACTCTTTGCATCTTTCTAGGACTCTGGGTTAATAGAGATCTTTACAGAATGTCCCGGATGCTGGTCCAGTCCCACGTCCTTTCTGATGGTCAAGATTAATGCTGATGAGAGAGAAGCCGTGTGAAGGTTATAACCTTTTTTCTTAGAGTTTAAGATAAGATTTATGTATAAGGGGCAAGTGTTAATGCTGAAGCCGCTTACCGTGTTTCTTTTTCCCCCATTCTTGCCTTTAATGTGCAATGCGACCACTGTATGGAAATTCTTTATCCTGTTATTCAGTGATCTTGATTAAAAAAAATCACCAAAACTGCTTGTAAATTTCACAAATTACAAATAAATGTATATGTTCTACAATTGTTCATTTATTTGCTTATTGCCAATTGTTTATTTATTTTGTAAAAACACGATGCAAATCACTGCACTGTAAAATGCAAATCACTGAAGTCATGCACAGATAACTAGGACAGACCATTTTAAATATGTTGATAATATGCTACTATACATATACTATGCAACATGTAACTCATGCATTTTTAAAATTGTTTAATTTTTTTGCATTGTGCAGTTCATTAAATGGTCCTGTGGAGTGACAAATATTCAACGCAGTCTATCAATTAACATAAGGTCATAAAATGCATACATAATAATTAGAAAATGTTGTTCGGATGTAACACCGCAGGACACTTCTGTGAGTCATGTCACAGTACATGTATGCATCAACTGATGATTTATTATTTATTAGAGGATGTCATGAGTGTAATGAAGGAAATGGATAGCCTAAATGTCAAACTAAATGTTAAAGTCACTCCTAAGTTAGTGAATTTAAGTTAGTAGTGATTCAACTCCTTAAAATGAACCACGTCTTGTGTGTTTGTGTTACGATTTATAATCCATTAAAATGTGGAGCCTGTTGAGTGCTACCGCTAGATGTAAAAATCTAGTTGCATTACATTACGTAACAGGAATTTAAAAGATCTCATCAGGTCTCTATAAAATGAGGAAGACTTTCTTTGCTACGCACAGTAAGATTTGGACAGCTGTATAATGTTAGAGCAGTCACCTTGTAAAGCGTTTGACTACCTGCAGCAGCTCTCAGAATCTGTCAGTGTCATGTTAAGCCAGCACGACTGCTGCATGACTGTGCTTTAATGAGTCTTAATGGCCCTTTAATGGCTCGTTAAGCCACAGTCATGCAGCAGCCTTAATGAGCGCCTTATGAGCACGTGAAAATGCTAAAATACACTGTCAAACACAATACCACAGAGAGAGTCAGCACAACTCTCCAGGCCACGCGGGTTAACTTGCTTCCGTATCATGGATTGTAATTTACCTTGGGTAAGCAATTCACACAGTGGATCTTTGCGCACCGCAATTTGGGTTTAGAACCGCAAAAGCTTAATATTCAAGTGTTTTCAGTAGCCCGATAAGCTTGTAAGAAGATGTAGGGCAAGTAGAGTAACTCTTGATATTGAAAGTACGGGTTGTGTGATGTGTTTTTGTGGTTATAGGTTTAGTAGGTCATGGTTTGGCAGATTAGCAAAGGGTCGCAGTGGAAATTAGTGGGTAATGGTTTGGCAGGAATGTGTATGTGTGTGGGTCCTTTAATGACAGATCAAGTTTATTTATGGTTATGGTTAAACCATAATATTATGAAAAAAATAATTAAAATAATTAAATTATTGATTAATGATTATGCCTCTTATTTTTGTTATCAGTTACGGTTCCCTGTGAAAGTATTCATACCTCTTCATTTTCTCCCCCATGTTTACTTTTTTCCAAACCTATCAACCTGCACACTCCATACACCATAAGAACACTGCATAAGTATTCATACCCTTGTACTTAGCTGAAGCATCTTTACAGTCTTTTTGGCTATGATGTGACAAGGTTTGCACATCGGCATTTGGCAATTATCTGTCATTCTTTTCCTCACATGTTCACATCTCAAGCTCTGTCAGGCTGGATGGAGGCAGGTTTCTTCAGAAATGTTTGATTAAGCTCAAGGACATTCAAAGAGTTGTCTATAAGCCACTCTTGCTGTGTGTTCAGGGTCATTGTCCTGTTGGAAGGTAAACCTTTTGCCCAGTCTGTGTTTCTGAACACTCTGGACTGGGTTTTCATTAAAGGTGCATGCGATGCTGTTGACGTCACTTCTGCTGACGTTTCATGTAAATACAAAACAAAACAGAGCAAGCCCCCCCTCCCCCCAGTGTCCGGGTCTTGTTTCGTTTCTTCTCGATTTCTCTTCTTTTCACCTAATATTCCTCCGAGCTACAGTACTCTCAGATTCACGCTGTAGAATCAACTCTGTCAATTATGTGCAGGCGCATTAACCCCCACCTCTTCTTGCCGATTGTTTGGCTGAAGTTTGTTATTGTTTTGGTGCACATCGTGTGCCCATAGTGCTTCCTCTATATTGCAGCCTCTGTGTTGTCTTTCGAGATCGAGTTTTTTCCCAATGTATTCAGAGGGCAGACAGCAAGAGGATCAAGGGGTGATGCATACGATTTGAGATAAAAATGAAATCGAGCTAAAATTCTGCAACATCGCATAAAGCACCTTTAAGACTCTCTCTATGGTCCATTAAGCTTTTCTTCTACTCTGAAGAAAAGTCCTTGCCGCTGAAAAACAGCCCCCCAGGATGAGACTTCTTCCACCACACTTGGTGATGAGGAGAGCTGCCTTCCTTCAAACATGATGCTTGGAATAGAGTTTCATAAGACCAGACAATCAGAAGATCCTTCAGGTGCTTTTTTTTTATTTTTATTCCATGTGTGTTTTCATGTGTCTTTACTGAAGAGAGGATTGAGTCTTAAAACCCTAACTGGCTGCAGTGATGTTTGTCATTCTGTAGATTTCTTCTATATCCACATATTTAACTAGAGTGACCACCAGGTTCTTGGTCACCACTAACCTTTCTCCATCAATTGCTCAGTTTGATCAGGAGGCAAGCTCAGAGTCCTGGTTGTTATAAGGATCTTCCGTTGTGGCTTGTAAGACCCTTTAAGAAGACATGCCCATTTCCAAATCATGTCCAATCAACTTAAATTAACCTCACTCAAAGTGTAGTAACATCTACAAGCAATATGAGCTTAATTTAAACTGTCCCAGATAAGGGTGTCAATACTTTTGCAATGGAATCATTCATTTATTTTTAACAGATTTGAAAAAAATTTTGTTGCCTTGTTTTTTGTTTTGCCTTTATGACTGTAGACTGATGTAAAAAAAAAAAAGTAATTTAAAGCAGTTAAAATAAAAAATAAAAATAAATAATTAAAATAAATGGGGTATGAATGCTTTCTCAAGCCACTATATGAACATTATGGTGTTTCTGTGTCACAGCTGATGTTATGAAGTTCATATTGCATTATTTTAGAGTCACACGTGTTATGCCAGTGTGTGTATGATCGAGTACAGTACAGTCAGCTACCTGTAACCTGGAAGCACAGCGTGGAGCGTGAGAATCATGATGAACGGCTGCAGGCAGAATAGAGAGAAAGTATATCTGCGCATTAATGTGACAGCTTGTTACAGATGTTTATCACGAGGCCATAACGACAGGCATCATTTAATCAAGACAACACGAGTAAATATGAACCTGGAGCTTGTCAGGGCCGATGACAGACAGGTGGATGTTGAGTTACGATAGCTAAGAGGTGAAATCTGATGGCAGGCTGAATGAATGCTGCAGTTTAAACATTCGTCAGCGCCACAGTCAAGAAGATTCAGATTAAAATGGAGCACTGACCTTGATCTGATGTGACAATAACGGCGCCTGTTTATTGACTCGACTGTTTGTCCAAAAATGCGATCAGTGACGGTGCGTCTAATTTGAAATGATCCTTTCACATTCATGGGCATTTTACACGATTAGATTGCTATGCAAGCTGCATTGTTTAACCTTATTTTACCTTGACACTTTTTTTGTTTTACCTTATTTAAATCATTTTAAATGGGTTTAAATATGGTAAAATACTAAATAATAACAACAACAATAATTAAAAATACAACAATAATCACATTATTATTGCAATGGTATTTTTAAACATATTTAAAGGAACAGTTCACCCAAAAAGGAAAATTCTGTCATTGTGCACACACCCTTGTGTAGTTCCAAATCTGTATGAATTCTTTTTGTTCTGCCGAGCACAAAGGAAGATAATTTGAAGAAAGTTTGTAACCAGGCTGTTTTTTGTAACCACTAACTCCCTATAGTATTATTTTTCCTACTGTGGAGGTCAGTTGTGACCCAAAACATCCTGCTTATACACTTTTTTTTATTAAAAAAAAACAAAAAACCTTCCTTTGTGTTCAGCAGAAGAAAAAAATTACATACAGAAACTACTTGAGGATGAGTAAATGATGACAGAATGTTTATTTTTTGATTAACTACCCCTTTAAACTTATTTGAAAATGATTTAATAATAATAATAATAATAATAGTGCTTATTATATTTTGTATTTATTTGATTTTATTATTTGCATATTTAACTTTACATCTATCAATATTATGTGTGTGTGTGTATATATATATATATATATATATATATATACGGGACGGGTGACAGTTAAGAAGTTAAATATGCTTAAACATGTTAAAGCACCATATTTTTACTACTACTACATGTTTTTATTTGTTTATAAATAATGTATAAATCATTGAAGCAAAATAAACATTTTTGCAACATAGTAATGTCAATTATTTTGTCTTGAAAATAATTTAATTTAAATTTACACTATTCACAGCATTTTAAATAAGCATAAAAATTACAAATCACCTTATTCTTATCATTAATCTTTTTTGAATATAAACTTTTTTTTTGTTGCACTTTTTTTTTGCACTTTGTTCTTATTTTATGGTTATTATTTGACATTAAAATAACTGTCAGTTATATTATAGTATATTATGCTTTTTTAATTACAATGATCTCTAATATATAGTGATTATATGTAAAGCTACACAGTATGTTAAAGAGTCTTTTGGCTCTTGCATGTCATTTTGCCGGTATGCTTTAATTCTTGTGCAATATTAAATTTGATTTCATCTGATAGGTCAAACACAGGAGGAGAAGGTTTTCATTACTTAATATGTTGGCCTAGTATTTCACTTTTTTCTCTTGATATTACAATCAACTCCTGGATGTGTGCCATTTTAAGTAGTGGGTTATGGGAAAGATTGCATCTTTAAATGTCACTGTACCATTATGAGGAATTTGCCAGAGTGGGAGTGTGATGGGACTGGAGTTAGAATGTAATTCTCTTTGACATATCAAAGACTCGGAAAGCTGCGAATGAATAGGAAAGTGAACTCAGGGATGGATGGAAATACTTTCCAAAGAACTATACTCTAAAAGAAAACCCTAGTCCTAATGTGTTTGAGCACTATAATAGGAATTTTTAATGGGATTGTTTTTAAATGATTAACCGGCAGAGACAGTGACCTTGAGGTTACCAGGCACAACAATATCTGAAAGCTTCAGAAACGGGGATATTTTGGTACTCTTGTTAAAACTGATGTACAGTACGGTATCAATGGCAATCAATAAGAGCTTTGTGACTGGAGCTTTTCTTCTCTCTTTCCTCCACTAGAGGGGGTTGAACACTTCTTTGAGGTTTGAAGCACTGTATTAAGTTCCTGCTGCTAGAGATTTGATAAGAACTGCAGAACGCACACTTAATCTCCATATATTTTTTTGCTCAAGACAATGTACGAACAAAAGACGTTTCCAAAATAAGAGTGCTGGTGGATAAGGAGCAGAATATGCGAGGGAGACGGTGGGGTGCTTCATGCCAGGGTGGATCTGCAAGCGTTACTTTGATCTAATCTGGTCTATGTTCTCAGAGGCAGCACTGACTTACATGAGCCAAATCAGAGAGGTCACTAATCTGAGCAGACACACAAACTTTCTACTGATACAGCTCGGGACAGGCAAGGACAGTGACACATATTAAACCCCCACAGGGAGTGAGAGAATAAAATAGTGTGTGGGAGAGGTGAGGGGAATGAAGTATAAATTATAGACTTGTAGATCGGTGGACTGGATTAAAGCTCTTAAAGGGGAAAGTGTTTTATTCCTCTACTTCTGGGAATTGGAAAAATAATGACGCTTGTTTATGGATAGTTTCCCTTGTGTGCTAATGGTTGGACAAACAGATAGCCCCGTCCCCAAATTTGGGTCATTATTTGAGCAATCCCTTCTGCTGGAGTAGTTGGGTGACTCAATGAGTAACAGTATTTACATTTTCCATGAAAAATGACCTATTCAGATTGCTGGAAATATATAACTCTGGAAATTAAGCTTAGATGAAGGACAAAAATTGTATTATGATGTGGCAGGCATTGCATTTTAGCAACAAACAGCAGATAATTGGTATGCAGATGGATTTTAAACAGTTTGAGATTTGCTTTACCCCCAAATATTTTACCTCTAAATTAAAGGAAATAAACTTTGAATGTTGACTGTACAAAGACGAAGAAGAAGATAGGCTTTTTAGGATTACTAGGATTTCTAAGATTTAAATTAGTAATTGTTTTCTCATAAAATAGAAAAAGTACTTATGTATATTTATTTATTTATATAAATTATATTTATTATATAATAAATATTTATTTATTTACTTAGTAAATCTTTAAAAATGTTTTTTTTTTTGCATCACAGTAATGATAGGGATGTTTGTAACATTATAAAGCAACCTATTATTATAAAAAACATTGTTATAAAGTACTATTATTTATTTATTTATAAACACTTATAATATATGTTATTTATATTTTAGTTCTACAAATAATTTTAAATAAAGTTAAACATTCTAAAGTAACATATTTTTTTTATAAACTATTCAAAGCAAAGAGGTAAAGCCCCATATTGTTATAATTATTATTATATGCTTATTTTCTGTATATTTATTAATATATAAATACTGTATGAATAATATATACATAATTTTTTTCATTGCACTGAGGAAGTGGAGTGGTTATTTGACATTAAAATAATATGACACGTGTTATATTATATTATTATACCTATTTAAAATAAACAGTTTTTATTGGTTGTTGTGAAACGTGACATTCTTAAAAGATTTCATGAGATTCGAGCCAGATGCAGGAAGGAGGCTCATTAATTTCCCGTTTAAAAAACGTTTGATTCTACAACTCTATTAACTCACGTACATCACAGTTCACTGTACGTTTGCACTTATGAATAATGCACCACGCCGTTTGCATTCACATCAGTTACAGTAGCAATTTATATCAATAAATTGCTGAACATTCCTCACAGCTGTTATAAGTAAGTAAATGTGATCAATCAACCGTACAGACAAGCTTGTGCACTGAAATGAGTGTGTAGCCAGTGTATGTCAGGAAAAAAACGAGATTGTGCCTGTTTTCTTTTTGTTCCACTTGATGGATATTTGTGTAAGTGTAACAAGGCCACGCGGGCTGTGTGTCGTGCGTCTCTTTCCTCCGAGTAAGCATGCATGTGCAATCTGCCAACTGCTGTGTTGAAATCTGTCAGTGTCACTTTATAAGATGCTCCAAGTTGCTTTAGCTCGTGTTTCCCGGTAATGTGCTTTAATCAAATTCACCACGTTTTAATTTGGTTCATTTGTCTGTCTGACATACAGTATACCTGAATTAAATGGCCACATTGACAAAAGTAATGTGGTTGATTAGGTCACTGATGAGAGACATTCTGCGTTTTGCCGTGTATCGATCATTCCTCATTTAGCAGAACTTGATTTATATCCCTCACATTTGGTCCAGAAAATGGCTTTTAAGGGATAGTTTACCCAAAAAACTCAAAGTTCTGTCAATATTCACAAAAGAAAGAAAGTCTTACAGGTCTGGGATGACATAGGGGGAGTAAATGACGACTGAATATTCATTTTTGGGTGAACTTTGATGTTTACACATAGCAAGAGGCCAATTTCAAGGTCAAAAACATCTGTTATTAACAGTTTAAATCGTCCAGCTGTTCAGTTTTAGAATTACGTCTGTTACAGTGTCTGATTTATAATTTATGAATAATAGCTAAAGAAAAATACACTAACGCTGTTTTAAGAAAGAAATGTTTCATGCTTTTATTCAGCAAAGTAGCATTAAACTTTATAATAACTTACAATGAAGTCATTTGAAGTATGTATTATGGATTATGAAAAGTTCATATTTTGGGTTTAGGAGTCCCCAACAATAGGCTGACATTTATGCAAGGTCAAAAACACACTTTGTCTTATAATAGGCCTATGCATTTATTTTGACCTTACTTGCTCAGCGACTCCCAAACGATTTGTTCAACGATTAATTTTTTTCCAAACCCCTCCTGTGGTGATTCCTCCGATTGGTCTCATTTTCTTTTCATCATTTCTGAAAGCATAGACATTAGGGGTGTAACGATTCACAAAAAACACGGTTCGCTTCGATACGATACAGTAGTGTCACGGTTCGGTATGTTTTCGATACCGCAAAAATACAATAAAAAAGAGAATTTTTTAAATTATTTTTTTCACATTTTTATTTATTAAAACTAACATAATATGACTTTGTTTATTTATAGCGTAAATTGTTTATGTTAGTATTTGTATCATTTATTATTATTCATTGTATATTGACCAATGAATATTT
>JAUCMU010000063.1:19718356-19734211 GCA_032275025.1 Enteromius treurensis
CATTTTGCTAAGGGCATCTGAAAAACATTTCAGGTCATTTTTAAATACAGTGAACAAGGGAGGAGATTTCAAGTAGCGACATTTGTGTATAAAGTATTTTGCCAATAATACAATATTATTAATAAAGTCATACAAAACAGAGCATTCTCTGGTCACACCGTACAACACATCTTGCAAACTTATTGTGAAATCATCATCAACCACCTGCTTCTCTATCATCCATTCCTGCCAATCTATCCAGAAAGATTGAGAAACACAACACGTGAAAAATATATGTTCTGTATCTTCATTTAAGTGATTACATAAGTGACAGGGTATATTTGCGAGATCAAATTTAGAGTTAAGAAACTTATTAGAAGGGTATATATCATTTAATATTTTAAACTGCATTTCTTTTGCCTTGGGTAAAACAGGAAATTTTAGATATGCTGTTCTGAAATATTTAACAGTGTTTTTATCAAATGTGTGATCTAAAGTATTTCTTAATATTTGACAAGGGTAGCTTGATTGGATGATATGCTGTCTCAAATATTTGCTAGTGCATATTTTATTCTCTATTTCAACATTACCAATATATAAGGATGGAAGGACAGCAGTTAATTTAGAGTATGAAAGGTAACATCTCATTAACATTTTTATACCCGAAGGTATTGCATTAATAACAGTAAAGAATTGCGTTGGGTGACAGGTAAATCCGTGTTTTAAGGTGAATAAATTATAATCTAGCACGTAGAAGTGGCTGCCATCTTGGAGCAGTCTATGTGACGTCATTCATCCACGTCTGTAATGCCTGATAAAGCAGCGCTGTGTTCACAAATACTGCTTTGTGTACAGCATTGCATGGGGAAAAAATCTGGCAAAAAATCCATAATAGGAGCACATTCATTTCGATTTCAAAGAAATGCTGTTTTTTCACCAAATAGGCTAGATTGGTGCACTTTCAACAAAAACCCCAAAACAAAACAGGATTTCCAAAAAAATAACCAGCACAACTGTTTTCAAGACTGATGATAAGAAAAAAATTTTAAGCAGCAAATCAGAATGATTTTTGAAGCATCATGTGACACAGAACACTATGATGTTAAAATATTTTACTAGCCTAGAAATCAGTTTTTTTAAAGTTCTAAAAATATTACACAATGTTACAGTTAAATGCAGCCATGGTGAACAAGAATATATATATATATATATATATATATATTTTTTTTTTTTTTAATTAACAAAATCTTTTTAATGTTAGTGTGTACAGTATGAAACATGTCATACAGGGTCGGTGCAGGAATAAAGTTATCTCTGCCACACGAGACCGTCAGATGGGGTGATACCATCAGGCCATGAAGCATGACATACTAGGAGGGATTACGGAGGATTACATGGTGTCTGGCTCATGAGACACGGTAAATTTGGTCAGCATGTTAAAAGTGGCATCTCCGCAGCATTTGCCTCCAGGCGACCGGACAGCTAAAGCCATTCAAAGACCCGAATCCCTTTAAAAACAGTGCTGAGTTTGATGGATAACCCCACGCGGCGATACGGATGTTGTTTAAGGATCGCTGCTTTGATATTACTGGATCTGAAACCCAGAGCGTGAAGGAAGATTGGGCGAGTTATAAATGGAAGATGATAAATGAAAGCTGAAATTAACCTCGGTTTTCTGTCTGGGGTTTTTATATCCATATTGGTGGCTTAAAACAAGATTTAAAATCCAATAATGTAACTTTAAGGCCAGTGTTTATAGAATCTATTGCCTATTGACCTATCATTTCGGGGATTATGTTAGATGCTCTGCAAAAATAAAGGCCAAAAAGGCACACAAGTTAGGGGTCATAAATCTCCACGTTCTCCATTTGTTTAGAAAAGGAGATTTTTTTTTCTTTCTACAGTGGCCACCATCTGTTGGATGTGATTTGAGAGTAGTGGCTCTTAGGACAACAGCTGGACAACCCGGTGACTCCCAGACCCAAAACATGCATGCAACTCTAATGGCCTTTAACATTTAATACAAGAATAGTCCTAAATGGTTTGCTGTGTTAATGCTGACTGACAACAGAACCAGTCTGACATCTGGATTATGAAGTTTTATTGCAATGTTGCTACATGGATGAAACTGATCCTTTTACCACACCACACCTTTTTCTCTTTGTGTGCACAACAGCTAAATTCCATGTGTAAAAATGTACAAATGAATAACATCTATTCAAATTGTATTACATCACGAAATACTTTAAAAAGCAGAATGGAGTCAGTCTCTAACATTTTAATAAATGATTTACAAAGACTAGCGTTTTTGTCTTTGGAAAAATGTGTTCCAATGAAACATTCAGAATTAGTTTTAATTAAATAGTATTTTTAATATCAATAAAATGTTAATATAATATCCTTTTATTTTTAATTTCTTATTATTTTGTTATAGTTTAGGTACATTTATCATTAGCTTTTTTTCTGCCATTGACAACAAAATTGCCTATCAATAATTTCTGTGTGATGAACATTGCCAGAAAAATCATTTAAAAGTTAAATCTCTCAGTTTTAATTTTAAAAAGACTTAAAAAATGTTTTTTGTAAATACTTTGGTAGAAGTTAAAGTCACCTTACCAAAAATATGTGATATTTATTGTACTTAAGTACGAAAAGTATTTTTTAAATCCTAAATGTACCGAAGTATTGAAAGTAAAAGTACAAGTAGCCTAAATGCAAAATGGCAAAGAAGCATGCATATATGTAAACAATATTCATACAGAGTTGCAAGACTGTGTTCACTCTTTCTTCCAATTTGTATTTGTGGGTAAGAATAAGAAGAACTTCATCCGTTATTTTATTCCAACATAAGAAAGCATTTCTGGAATCGGCATCTGAAATAGGATTTATATGTATTTAGATGTATGTTTTTGTATCTTAGGGAGGACATGGGTGCATTTAAACTGCAGTTACAGATGCATAAATAGACCTGATGTTTTGTTTTCAACATAAAACGTTGAATACTGATATGTACAAATGTAAAATATAATAGAAATGGACGTAATTTGAAATTAAAACCGCCAGTAGGAGACGTGACTGTTAATGAGTGAGTCATTGAGATTCAACCGATTCATTCAAACGGGTGATTCATTCAGAAACACTGAATTTGACTGGGTTAATGAGTGAATCACTGAATCATTTATGCAGTTCAAAAAGCTGATTCGTTTAATAAGGCTAAACACCATTGCTCAAAATAGTGCTGTGGTCTTTGTTTGGAAATATTTTCGTTGGCAAAATTGAGCACAAACAAACAATATTATGTATAAAATGTAAGTCACTTATTGCTTTACTGAACTTGTTTAAAATGATTATTGTTCATGCTAATATCTGCAGAAAAACAGTACTCTTTGTGTGATGTAGACAGAAGTTAACTATATTAAATTCTATAAATATAAAAAGCATACAGAAGCAGTTTTGCCGTCTACAACTTAGAATGTCTGGAATTTTGAGTTTAATAGACTTATAAATGAACGTGCGTGCACGCACTTATTCACGTGAGCAAAAGGGTTTTTAAGAGTCTAACTTGTAAATGCCAGATCCCTGATTCGTCAAGCCTGCTTTCTTGCTGTCTGTGTTCTCCTAACAAAGTATACATTTTAATTAGGAAATGTAGTGGAGTAAAAATGAAAGTTGACTCAAATATAAAAACTCAAGTAAAGGACAGATACTCCCAAAAATACTTACCACTGAATTATTCGGGTGCATGTAGTTGATGTTTAATGCTTTAACTATTTTTGACTTCTTTCTGAGGCACTGACTGTAATTAAGCCTTAATTCTGGGGTTCAGCCTCCCTTGAACTCCACCATCCCCTGCTGTGATTGACACCCATTTGTGTTTTCTTCCACCCAGGCAGTAGGTGACTGAGATGGGCGTTCATCTAGGCTGTCTCAGCGACACACTGTGGCTGCCGTTGCTGCTGCTGCTGCTGCTGTCTGTCCTCTGTGGCCCCCGCTGCCATTGCCGCCCGTTCGGGATGGTTGAGCCCACCGTGAACGTGGCGGTGGTGTTCAGCGGCTCTGCCTACCAGACGGAGATCAAGGGGCGCCTGAGCCGGGAGAACTTCCTGGACCTGCCGCTGGAGGTGAACCCCATCACTGTGCTGGTGAACAACACCAACCCGCGCACCCTACTGACGCGCATCTGTGACACGTTGGCTGCTAACAGGGTGCACGGGGTGGTCTTTGAAGATAACATTGGGTCCGAGGCCGTGGCGCAGATCCTAGACTTCATCTCAACACATACGGCCGTGCCCATTGTGGGCATCAGCGGGGGATCAGCTGTCGTCCTGCCTCACAAGGTCAGAGTCCAGCAACGTGCCAGTTTCTGAAGTTGTTTGACCTGGATAGTTCAGCTCTGATTTCTGGGTGTTCATGCTGAGATAAGACTCCCTTCGAGTCCTTTCACGGTTCGCATCAAAGATTCGTAAGGCATAATGTATGCTCAGCAGCACAAATAAACCCTGACAGGGTTATTTAGACCCTGTCGTGAAATTCAGAGTTCCTGAATAACCCTAAAGGGGGTGTTTTTGGCTGACTCTACATTATCTGGCTAATTACATGCTTACCTACCAAGTAAATAAATAAATACCCATAAATGACTGATTTGAGATGAAATTACATCACTTGAGAAGATATGGAGCTCTACAAAAAAACATGAAACTTGCAAAGCTACAGTACGTGTAGGGAAAGCAGTCTGATAATCTGTTCATTTTTTTCACGTTTATTACTTGATGCATTCCTACAGCTCAAAACAGAAGAGCACAGTACTTGCAACAGTGTAATGGGTTCTATTCCCATGGAATGCAACTTCTAAAATGCATACCTTAAATACTAGTCACTGAAATGTTTGTGAAATGCAAACTTTCTTCTAGTTCTGTTTCTGTAACTGTGTTTGTGTCATCAACATACTGTTAGTACAATAGCATCCCTAGCTCGAGCAGAACAGCATTGCTAAAGGTTATGGGGTCAATTCCCAATAAATGCTTGTTCTTAAACATCTAACATCATGAATACAGTGTAAGTTGCAAAAAAAAAAAATTCAGAAATGTACTTTTCTTTAATTGCATGATTCTAACAACGGCAAGGTCATGGGTTAAATTCCCATGGAAGCTTGCACTTTTAAGTTCTTATGTAACTAAAAACCATTTATAAAACGCACAAATGTACTTTTGGGTCTGAAACGTCTGTATGTTTGTGTCACCAATGGGTGGTATTCCTGTTGGTCAGACAGAAGTGCATGGTGCTCAAATCGCCAAGGTCATGGGTTTGGCTGTGTAAAAGTTGTAGCACACCTAATAAAAATCGACAACTTTTTTTATACCAGCCAAACAGATTAATGTCAAACACATTTCGATCCACACCAAAAGCTCTAGTGTGAAAACTGTATTAATTGGAGAAGCTGGTTGATTTAATTGGCCATTATGAATTTTCCTATTCCATAAAAGGCTATTTAAGTGGGTCTTTGTTAATACAATACTCCAGGCAGTATGATGAGTCCCTGATGAAAAGTAGTGAAAAAGTCAAATTAAGCACAAGCAGCAGTCTCTCAATGTTGAAATATCTTGGGATACAGCATTGAGTCCAGTTTTCATTTCCAGAAACCCGTGTATTTAGCTCAGCACTGGGGAAATGGTGGCTAATTAGGGAATCATCATTCATCATGTTATCATTATTTACAAGCTCTATTGATTTTCCCAGTCTGAAAATAGTGCCATTGGGTTGGTTTTCCAAAGTTTTGTTGTTCAGTAAACATCATTAATGTTAATTTGCGCTATCGTTTGTGCATGATGCTTAGTGGTGGATAATTATGAAATTGACAGTACCAAAATGATAGACAATTTTTAGACTAGACAGATTGGAAATTAATATTTTATAATTGTGACATGTTCAATAAGTGTCGTGGTTTGTAGGCAGATCATAATAGAAAATTGTTGTCCCCATGTACTACGAAAGCTTTATATTTATGCACAACTTAACGGTATTATAACCTTAATATAATTTTCTAGCAGAAAGTCTAAAATAGGTGGTATTACCTGTGTTATTTCTAAAAGAGCCTGGAAATGGATGAATCATTACAGAACTATTATACATGAACAGTTTTACGTCACTGTGTTGTTTAGCCACTGAAGCGAAACAGAGACCAGCTGACCTTTGCTTCAATTCCAAATGGAGCTGCAGGAGACAATAGATGATCCCTGTCTGTTTTATTGCTTCTATGCAAATCACCATGAACAATGAAATACAGTCCATTTCCGAAAATAAATATAGAAATGTTTATGTAGGCCACAATATGAAGCCATAAAATGGACTGCTGACGTCTAGAGAGCTGAAACAGTTGCTTTGTTATTCTGCAGCAGTATTTCAGCATCTGACTGTTTTTATATTCATGCATTTACACTCGCTGCTCTAGAGCAGAATACTCCTTTTTCTAAGGCTTAATCCATATATCTGCATGACTATAAAATCTTTATTGCTAAGAGGCTGCAGCATGGCTAGTGATAATATAGCAGGTTCAACTTTTAATAAATCTGTTTTTGCTTTTTAACCAGACTAAAAATGTTTTACCTGTTGCATATGTTCTTTATGATAGATACTGTAGATAGATTTAGTATTTGTACCACATTGTTTTGTTAGAGATTTTTCTACAATGTTGATTTTGTCATTGATGTGTTTATTGACTTTCGTAGAGTGTGACTGTGTCATATTTTCATCATCTTTAGTCATGCCCATGTAAAAACATGGAAAATGCATGAAAAATAACACAGATTAGGAGATGCAATGCAGTGGATCCTCTCCAGTAAGTGGTTGCAGTCAGAATGAGAGTTTAGACTGTTATTTCATAGCTCTTTTAGATTTTAGGCTGTCACTAACAGGCTGGTACAGCTGTACCCAGTGGACTGTTGACAGACATCTCAGGTTCTGACTGATGAATGCCACGTTACGCCAGATGGCCACCCTGCTGCCCACCGTACCTTTCTTGCATGTACAGTAACACATGCAGGTAACTGTCTCAATCTGAGAACTACACATGAAAAATGGTGTCCTATGACTGCATTTTAGTGCCACGCTAAAAATAAAAAAATCTTATAAAAAATAATCTTATAATAAGCCAAATAGTGAAGTTAAATAGTGATATGTTTTATGTAAACCTTAACATAAAGCTCTGCTCATTGTTTGTACTGTATAGTCTAGGCTTGTCAGTTTGTTTGTATCTGCTTCTATCTGCCATGGGTGGTACGAAGTCAGTTTGATCTTCCGATGTCTTACAACATTAAGCCATGTTAATGTCTTTTAAATGTTTTTCTTAAGGGAGGAAGTTCCTGTTGGGTTAGTGTTGTTGTTTTGGCCTTTGGTGATGTTTATAAGACAAGGGAAATGTGAGTTACATCAGAGATGTTTAAGTACATCAAGTTGCGTTTAATTGAATTCTCAGAAGAATGCAACATTTGGTTATTCTCAAAATGTTATTTTTGTTTTTATTTTATTTGACACTATAAGGGCCAGTTCTAACAGCTTGCACCAATGCAAAAGTCTTTTAGCATTAAAATATTACTGTTATGTTTTACTCAAGATGCGAAGTGACGAATTAGGCAGAGGTCAGAATACCAGCAAACAGAAGTATAAGGGAACAGGCAGTAATCGTAGTCGTAATACAGGCAGTAAGTTCAGGGCAGGCAGAGAGAATCACAATCCAAGTAAACAGTCCAAGAAACACGAATAAATCCAACCAGAATAACGCTTAGAAATGACAGCTGTGGCAAATCAAGACTTCGCGACTTAACTCGTGAAGAGTCAGTGCTTAAATAGGAGAGATAATGACTAACACCTGTGATTGCATCAGCCAAGGTGCGTGGGTAAAAAGAGTCCGGGTAGGAACGTTAATACTCCGGTGATGGTTCCCGCTGCTGTTGTCCGGAGAGAGCCACAGAGACGCGGCTTGTGACAGTTTGTGCTCATTAAATTACTGCAATTGCGCCATTATTTAATGCCCAAAAAAGCATGTTTTAAACAATTTTTGTGCTTGAAGCTGCTGTTGCTAGGAGGAGAAAACAGAACTAGTACTAGGTACTAAATTACCTGCACCTATCACGATTGGCTAGCATCTTCTTGAAAATCACTACTTAAGATGTATCAGAGTCAGAAATGCAGTCAGTGTGCATAATCTTTTCTTTTCTTTTTTTTTTTTTTTTTACAGAAGCTTGGGCCACATTTAATAGTATGTAATGTATAAGTGACAGATTGCATTTATATGAAAATAATCACATTTAAAACCATAACTCTAATCAAATCAAACAAACCCAGTGGCTAGACTGAAAGCACTCAAAACTGCAGGACAAGGTCACAATGACTTTAAGACACATTTCCTTTAATTATTGGCTGATTAACAGAAATGAGTTGGCGTATGTAACCATAGTAATCTAAAATACTGCTGTGATAGTGTGGCCAGCTGAAGTACAGATAAATGCAAATGTACCACTTTCCCTAAGGCTTGAAAAAAATAAATAAATAAAAAAGACTCTGGTATTGATTAACTGATAGGCATCGTTCCAGGCAAGTCAGATGAGTTCTTTCACCTTCATCCATTTCCTGTTTATTAGACGTCTACTCCAGGAATAAGACATGAAAGGATGTTAATCTAGAAACCAACTTTGCTCTGAGAGTTTTGTGTGACACTCTTAAGAATAAAGGCCTGTTCACTCCAGATACAGGATAACTATAAAGATAGCGATACAGATGTATTTCTAAAAATCACTCCAGAGAGTCCGCACCATAACTATAAAGATAAAGGCACAGAGAAACGATGTAGTTGGAGCTTTCAGCATGATTTTTCCAGCTGATGAACGATTCAAACACTGACATCCAATCAGAATCTATCCTGCTTTAACAAGCTTGTGAATAAAAAGTGACAGATGCCAATAAATTTAGAATATAGCATATAAATATACAATACACAGATGGTGTGGATGTTTATATATTGTTAACTTTATAGTTAACAACACCTTTATAGTTAGTGTGACAATGTATAAATTACGCTCACCATTTAAGTATCACAACGCATACGCGCTTTCACGCCGAATGTAAACATTGCAATACATTCTTAAGTAATCTCCAAAATGGCGCAAGTTCTATTATTATGTTATATTATTATTCTCTTAACGTTGCAAAACTGAAGTCGAGCCACTGATGTCACATCCTGTTTTACCGATGCATTTACTACACTTCTGGACGTGGATAATTTCAGTTTAAGCTCTCAGACTTAAAAAAAAAAAAATCTTAATTTGTGTTCTGAGGTTTAAAATAACACTAGGGTGAGTAATAATTGACAGAATTTCAATTTTGGGGTGAATTAACCCTTTTAAAATTTGAAAAAATAAAATTTCACAGTGATGGAAAAACTATTTTTGGTTCCCCAAAGAACCTTTCAGAGTTCTTTCCAAGTGTGAAGAACATTTTAGATATCCAACCTTTTTTCACTAGAAGATTCTTTTGTAAAACGGAGATTCAACGTTCATGTAATGCCGAATAAAAAACATTATTTTTAAGAGTACACATGACAGTTGCTGCATGTAAAATGATTTTCTTACTGAGCCAAACGTGGTCATATGGCTATTTCGGTCATCTGTTAACTTGAAAAACAAAGGCAAACATCTTTAGACATTCATGGCCATGCCTTTGGTCCTACACAACAACCAGAATCCAATTTAGTCAACAAAAATTCATTTATTTGGGCTGTGTTGTTCTTGCGAGCCGCGTACAGAATCTAATCTAGTACGAAGCGAGCGTTCATACGTCAAGCGCAGGACGAGAATGAAATCATTGTGTGTTTCCTCTCAGCAGTCAATCATGGATCAATGTGGTGCTTGTGCTGCTTTCAGACACTGGGAGATCTGGCAGACACCGCTAACGCTTTTCAGGCATAAGGAAATAGAACAGCAAATGAACACCTCCTTTGCCAATATACCTTTATGATTTCTTCATAAGTTGTATTGGTTCACTGGGTTTCACTGATATTTGCTTTGGCTAGAAGCTCCTCGGAGACGCTGAGCGAGAGATTTGCTTTATCTGAGTTGAACACAGTGGACTCTCTATCTATCACATACATGGAGAGACAAACAGTCAGAAGTTTCCTTTGCAGATAAAATGTACATAAGCGGCTAAGCTATTATAATTCTCGTTCCACTGGGCCAGGACACCTATAGTTGAGTAATGAGCGGAGATATCGAGAGAAAACCAAAGAGAAAGGGTGAAAAATTTCAGACTTGTTATGTGGTCCAGTGACATATGTTCTCATTTTCTTATGCATTAGTTAACATTAACTATGAGCAATATAATTTTTAAGCATTTACTAACCTGACAAATGTTCATTATTTGTTCACAGTAAACTGTCAATTAAAAATCTATTAGTTCATGTAGAAATTACCATTAAATAAGATGTGCTGTAAGCAGATCATCCTATCAAAATTAATGAAGGAATCAGTTTTTACGATTTACGTTTTTCGTCTCTAAAGCAATGTTTAAACATCAGGAATTTCTGTTAGTAAATTTTCCTGAATGTCTAGGTTTTGAAGGAAAGCATGGCTCTAGGATGTTGTGGGTGCTTGCTAACATGGCTGTAGCTCATTCTTATGTGTTTTATGTGGCTGTTCTATGTCTTTTTAGTATTCCACTCTGTAGTTATGGTTTATGTACCTCCTTCCGCGCAAGTCTATTTTTTGCCCCTCTTGTAATCCAACAAATGGTAATTGTAAGTCCAAAGTCTTAGAAACACAACAGCGTATCTCGTCTCAACAATCCACTTGATGTCTGTGCCGCAAAATGACAAGTTAACTCCTCAGCGTGTAGAATTCATCCTGTAGAAACAGATACTGGCACGTTTACAGATAATGTGGACGACATAACTGTTGAGGTGTGCTGCGCAA
The DNA here is from genome assembly GCA_032275025.1 of Enteromius treurensis. Lineage (NCBI taxonomy): Eukaryota > Metazoa > Chordata > Actinopteri > Cypriniformes > Cyprinidae > Enteromius > Enteromius treurensis. Next base: position 19,729,294 of record JAUCMU010000063.1, read on the forward strand.
ACTATGTCAACACATTAATATAGTGCAGGATCTGTTGGTGAATTGATCAGTGTTTCTCTGTAATCATTGAGGGTGGTAATCCTTTCCAAAGCTTTGCATTGAGATACGGCTTGTGATGTCAGCAAAAATGGGCGGAGACAGTATTTTCATAAAAATGCATGCTCACACTCATAGGCAATTACGCTGCATATGGGTGAGAGCAGGGAGACAGAAAGATTACTTTAAGATGACATAAGCTTGACATAATCTCCACTGGCAATGCGTTATTGTCATTATGCAATACAGTCTGTTCTCCATTCGGAGGCGTTTCACATCGACTTGGAGAGTTTGGCACACACATTATTTTCTCATTTGGTAGTCTTATGGTGAAGAGCAAATTGTCTTTCATGTTTTTGACATAAAATGATCTGAGTACACCTGTTACAGCATGCAGAGCAGGGATCAGCTGCAAAAATATTGTAAAAACAGCAGTATTATGAATTATTACAATTTAAAAATGCAATTTTTTTCCCAATAATGTATTCCTTTGATGCAAAGCTTAATTTTCAGCATCATGACTCCAGTCTTTAGTGTCATGATCTTACAGAAATCAGTCTAATATGCTGATTTGTGCTGCGTTCTGTATAATGCCAGCTTTTCCAAGTCCATGTTTGGTAAATTAAAATATACACTGTAGAAATATTAATAATAATAGTAATGCTAATAAGACCAAGAATAAGACCAAATAGGACGTGTAGAAACAATGCATTAATAAAACTGAAATACAGATAAAAATCTGTATATATCTGTAAATAATCACCCAACTTAATGCAAACAAGTAACAAATAATTTCTTTTAGGAGTTGCATATTAAATAAATTTTTTGTAGTATAAAAATCTGTCAGAATCAATAACATTACACAATCTACTGACAGCTTTGGATGTGTGGCGCTGGCACACTGTAGTCATTCTGTCAGGTTTCCTCTCGTCTTTGAAATGAGATGCTGCTGATAAGAAGCATGATTAAGGTACTTTAAAAGTCTTAAGAGCGATATTGAAGGTGAACACTTCAAAATTGAAGGACGCAGTGGTTTAACACAGATTCTTATATCATAAATAATGAGGCCGGGATCTCAATATTTTGTAATGGGACCAGCTTATAAATACCTAACCCATTATATTGCTCTAACCGTTCTCGGTGTCACACCTTGTAATTTTCTAAATGCAATGGTCGTCCAATGGCACAAGCATTCAAGCATTGTGATTTTTAGAGCAGTTAAAGGGGTCAGCGAACAGGTGGAATAAACGGGAACGTCTCCCGTTCCCAGCCTAATGAACAGGCTTACCCTACTTTCCCAATGCTTTCGTCTGAAGGACATCGCTGTGTAACGCTCAAAGCCTCTCTCAGGAAGCAGTTCAATATGAAATCCTCTTCTGCTAGCAGTTGGCCTTCATCTGCTAGATGAGAACTCGGCCAAGTGTAGATTCAGTCCCTGTATACTCTTTCTAAAATGATAAATGTTGTTTATGCACACTAAATACATCTAGAACCAAGGCGGTAAGATGTTTGACTGTACATGCTTCTTAGATGATAGAAGTAAATGTTATCTTTGGACTGCAATATTTAGCTGCATTTATGTTCCTCAAATGCTTGTAATTATACCTCATGATTCTCTCAGGGTCCATGGGAAGCTTGGGGAACTGGTATTATGTTTAAAAATGATAAAATTGTTATGCATGGATGATTAAATATACGCAACTGCAAAGTAAAATCACATTTCACATGAATACTATTGAAGAATGTGATTTTAGGCTGTAAGCAATGACTTTTTAATTGCCATATAAAATTTTTATTTTAAACATTTTCAGGGTGTGCTTTATTTGTGCCTCATTGTGCACGATTAATAACATTTATTAAACAAATAGTTATGGCGCTATAATTCAATTGGATGACCTGTATTCACAGTTTTGTTTTGAATAGACCATGTCTTTCTTTAGATGATGGCGATGATTATTATTATCAATATATTAATATAAAAAATATAGTTAATAGTTAATATTTAGTAGTTAGCATGCTTTAGTAATATGTAATTGTTATTCTATTTACATATTTAATTTAAGTTAATAATAATGACTAATAACAATAATGACAACAGCTAAAATAGTATTATGAATAATAGTTATAAGTAGTAGTAGTGTGTGTACTGTATATCATGTCAAATGTTTTATAATTTGTATGCTATAATAATTTATTATTTATGTAGATATTTTATATATATATATATATATATAAATTAATAATTATTATATTAGTAAAATGTTATTTTGAACGATAAATATGTAAAACACTTACGCCTGAATATTATTAAGATTCTATATTAATGCATCAATTTTTACTGTTTATTTAGTTGATGATGAGGATTATTCATATTATTATATATTATTTGTATTAGTATAAAATTATATTCAACATAATATTAATATTAGTAGTTAATAATACTAAGTTATTGTACTTAATATACATTTATAAGATTAATAATAAAATAAGTATTGGACATTATAGTAGTATAAAATGAAATGTTTGAATATTTCATAAATGATAATAATGTATTATAAAGTAATAATAGTTAACATTAAACACACACAGACATACAGTATATAGCTTTGCAATAATATATCAAATGAAACTTTTTGGTTTTAACAGCCAGAAGCGATATGAAGAACTGACATGGAGCTCTCACTTTGCTGTCTTCCTCTCAGGGTGACGGCTCTACCTTCCTTCAGTTGGGCTCCTCCATCGAGCAGCAGATCAATGGAATGTTCAAGATGATGGAGGAGTACAACTGGGACAGTTTTGTGGTGGTGACCAGCATGTACCCGGGATACGACACCTATGTGGACTACATCCACTCCTTCATCGACACCTCTTACTTCCTCTGGGAACTGCAGGACATCTTGACGTTTGACATGTCGGCCGACGGCATGAATGACCTCCGAGCACGCCGCTTGCTCCAGCAGATTGACGCTCAGGTGCTGCTGGTGTACTGCTCACACGACGAGGCCCAGTACCTCTTCAGGATGGCCAGAGAAGTGGGTTTGGTGGGTCCGGGGTATATCTGGTTCATCCCCAGCCTTGCAGTGGGAAACCCCAATATGCCTCCTCCAGACAGCTTCCCCATCGGACTGATCAGCATTATCACCGATCGCTGGAAGATGAGCTTGAGAAACAGGGTCAGGGATGGGGTGGCCATTGTGGTGAAGGGAGTGGAGAGCTTCCGCAAGCAGAGAGGGTTCATTCCTGATGGACACATGGACTGTCAGAGTCCGGAGCGGCCGTCCATCAATGACACTCTCTACAGGTGCGTGCTCACAGTTGTTCTTTTGAGGCCACTAGCGATAGAGATATTACCCTTAACATGATTGAACACCAAAAAATGCAAATTCTATCATCATGAACTGTTCCAAACCTGCATGACTGTGAAATGTGAAAGAAGATATTCTGAAGAATGTTGATAACCAGATTTTGATGTAATTTTTTGTAAATACATTGATTTACATATATATATATATATATATATATATATATAAATAAAATGTGTGTGTGTGTGTATTTATATTTTAATCATAAATAAAAGAATAATAATAATAATATAAAATTATTCAAGTATAAATAAGGATTAATTAATACAAATAATTTAATTTAAATTATTATTTAACAATAACATTAAATTGTATAGTGGTATAATTATTCTGTTACACACACATACACACACAACAATATATATATGGAAGTAATAATTAATATATTATACAGAATGTATATGAAAAATTTACAAACTTGCAAGTTTACATTATTTTAAATTATTATTATTATTATTAATTATTATTAATTAATAAGTGCTTTTAAAGATTCTTATGTGTGCTTTGAAAGATGGCTGAGGTAATATAAATCTGTTGGAGCTATTTGGAATCAGAAATAGGTAACATAAATAAAATAATAATACTTACAGCTCATCAGAAATTACATTTCAATGGACTTTGATTTGGGATGCACTAATCCTAAATTTCCTAATATATAGTTGGGACACTAAGTAAATTTGGACACAGCCATGGAATTAGAGAGATTCTGGACAACAGATGGAGGATATTAAGGAAATCCACATGTAACAAATGTGCTATGTTATGAAATCTCCCAAGAAAAAAAACCTCCCAAGAAGCTTTGATTTACCTGACCGAACAGGATCATCTAAGTAAGATGAAGGTGAAGGGATATAAAGTGACAGGAAAGTTTGAACCTCTGCCAGCAGTTTTCTGCAGCAGAGCCAAAAACCAGGGTGCTCACTTTGCTGCACATTGCCCAGTCTGTGCCATCCGGATTTAGATACAGGGATCAGAGCAGAGATATAACGTGTGTGATGTGCCCTTTCTTGCCAGGGCTGCCCAAAAGAGCAATCTGGTGCCATCTGTGCCAGGGAACACAACAAATCCTATTTCGTCAGAAAGTGTTTTAATCATTCAAAGGGGGCCAGAGTTTGAGCGGCCGAAGCAGAGAGAGGTGCTCTGTGTTTGGGGCAGCCCAAGGTCACTGGGTTATAAATCCTGTGGGAGATCTGTAAATGTATGTGCGTGCAATGCAGTAAAACACCACCAGAAAAAGTTTTTATATCATTATCAAAGTAAGAGTTTACACTTTTTCTTGTCAGTCTCTACTGGTTTACAGTCATTTTTGTTTGTGCCACACATAAAAAGAGAACATTTATAAACTGCAAAAATCCTATTTGTTCGAAATAGTTTTGTTGTATTTTCCATTTAAAATGTTTAAATGAAACATGTGGGACTTGAAAACGTCTAGGTTACTAAACATAACCCACGTTCCCTGAAGGAGGGAACGGAGACGTTACATATGGGAACTCGCCAGAGAGACCAAATGCCTTTGAGCT
>JAUCMU010000063.1:19741776-19753439 GCA_032275025.1 Enteromius treurensis
ACCTGGAACACACACGGCTGGCAGAGGGTAAAACACTAATGAGAGGGCGGAGTTACAAATGGGAGCACATGAGGAGTAGACAGGAAAGAGAACATTCAGACACAAACACAGACAGGACACGCCTGTGGGCGTGACACCAACATTATCATAATTGTATGGTTATATCAAAATTGACACTATTATAATTAGCACTGTGATATATGCTATGCTAACTAGCAACAACATTATGAAAACTAGCACTATGATCAATTACACTGTCATAACCAGTGCTTATTATTGTATTTATTTATTTAGTTTTTTATTACAGTGTGATAACCAATATTATGATTAGCAATGCAGTTATTATTAGCAGTGCTGGTATTGTTGCGTTTCATGTCAGTTGTGAAGTGGCTCACAATTATTATTGCATAATTGTTAACCAAATCTATGACTGAATATAAGGACTGTCATTTTCCAAAGAATCCCAAAGAACTATATATTATTTAACTGAGTTATTTTACGAGTTAGCATGATGCAACTCTTTGTCAGAAAAGAAAGCACAAGTGGGACTCGGTCAGGGACCGATTTCACACAGGATGACTAAGTGTGGACAGTCTCTAGCCTAATAAAAACAGTAATTAGTTTCACTCTGTGCTTTTGAGTTTTCCCTGAGCTGTGGTCTATATGTTGATGAAAGGAGCTAGCTGATATATTACAATTTGTCTATATTGCTAAGCACCATAAAATCTAATGAATATAATTATCACACAAAGATTACTTGCATCCGAACTAATAAAGCGTAGCCGGCAGAAAGTGCTTACTCTGAGATTTGCATCGGCTTGGAGTCATTTAAATACAGCCTTGCTTTCATTTCCTTGATTAGGGTGAAATAGAAGTTCTCATATTGTATATGGCACTTTTCACATTGGTCTTGTCTTTGCTCTGACAGGACTAACAATGATGTGCGTTAAACCCATTGAAGAGGAAATTAACAAAAGCCTACGATAAATAACAGTCCCTCTTATTTTGCACTTTTGGATACTTGAAATGCATTCAATAGAGAAACAAAGTTTTGAATTTCTGCCTTTGTTTTAAGAGTGAAAGCTATTTCTTTTCAACCCCATGAATAAATTCAACAGCCTTTTACGATTCCCTCTCTTTTTAACAGGTGGGGAATTATGAGTCTGGTATCCTGCAGATGAGGTATCCTGTCTGGCCACGTTATGGGACCTTCCTGGAGCATGTGTCTGATAACCGTCACTTGACGGTGGCCACACTGGAGGAAAGGCCGTTTGTGATTGTGGAAGCTGTGGATCCTGTCACTGGAACCTGCCTCAGCAACACCGTTCCCTGCAGACGGCAGTCAAACAAGACAGAAACGTAAGTAACTGTGTTTTTTGGACTTCATAATGGTTAAAGATCAGCTGAAAAGAAAATTCTGTCATCGTTTACAGCCCTATTTATAGTTTTTTTAATTTTTGAATCTTTCATTGCAGGTTTTTGAAAATATAAGCTATTCTTACAGCTCGCTGCACTAAATTATAATGATTGATCATATTTTATATAAGAGAGGCGCACGCGCACGCACCCGCGTTTAATTTATTAATCACTCATATGCATATCTGAGAAATGGTCATAAGATCAAATTTAGGATGGTTTTTGCGTAACATTCTATAAATGAAGGCCCCTGATGTCAATTGAGCTAATCAGTTGCAAGGTGTTCTCCCAGCTGAATCTTATAATTATTTTTATTTATCCTTGCGTTTTCAGCCCTTCGTTGTTGCTATGGCAACTTTCTTTTTTTTAAGACCTGTAGCATTTTCATTTTCAAATTTAAATGACGTCCAAACCTGTGTGGAAGTTTGATTTAGCGCGCACTGGATTCTGCTTGCTAATGAATTTTCTGACCATAAAGAAGCACAGAAAATATTTAATAAAGAGATTTATTTTGTAACTTCAGTGGTTGTAGTGCGATTTTTTTGCACAACTTGTACTAGACTACTCACAATGCAAACAAATACAGAAACACACTGCACATGCATTGTCAAGCTGATGAAACCGTTTTCTTAATTTACTGGTGTTTTTCTATTTGCAGTGTGTTGAGCTCTCTTTGCAACCATATTTTCATCATTTAATGCATTCTTGCTGGAAAAACAAAACAAAAACAAATGTATTTAAAAAAAGAAAAGTTGAGTATATGCAGCTTACCAGTAATAAGGTAAATTCCCAAAAGCCTCTTTGGTAACCTTTTCCAATCAGAAGCTGCAGTGGTCATTATCAGCCAACCGCAGAGCACAGTAGACTCCTGACATGCATGCTTGAGCACTTTATCAACGCATTATTAAGGAGACCTGGGCTCAACTGAAGGGATAGAGTCTTAATTATATTACTGAACAGAATGAGAAAGTATCAGTGTCTAACTGTTTCATTGCTCTTCTGTTGGATATAATTCTGGTTGCAGATGGTCAGGTGTTGCTGTGATTTAAAAACGCCAGATTTTTGCAAAAATGAATTAGACAAAGCAATATGAGATAAATGTCAACAAGGAAAAGGCAAACAGAAGGAGAAAGGAGTTATTCTATACATACATCGTCTATATGGACAGTTTAATGTGACCAAACTTTACATGCAGTGCAGAAAAATGTTACCAACCATGTTTTCCAGTATGTAGCATGGGAAAGTCGGTAATACAGAGTAATTATTCACCAAATTGTTACTTTGGTAACACTTTAGTAGACGGTTCAACTTTCACTATTAACTAATTGATTTTTTGCATGTTTATTTTTGACATATTGGCTGTTTATTAGTATTTCTAAAGGACATATTCTGCATGACCATATTCTACATCCCTAATCCTACCTAATACCTAAACTTAATAATAACTTAACAAATTCATTTATTAAATGGTTTGTTAATAGCAAGAATCTGACTTTAAAGTAAAGTTAAAACTGCCTAAAACTGTAGGTTCTGTGGGTCACAGGTAGGTTTCTTCAAATGTCTTGCAGATGTTGCCACAGTTATGCTGGACTTGGTCTGTCTTAGTGTTTTCCTGAATGATTTTTTATTAATTGGCAGCTTGTTGCAAAGCTTTAGGATCAGTTCTCTGGTGCTTCACATCCTGAGAACGGTTAGCGTTCAGCTCTGGTGAGATAGCTGGATACTCACAGGACTTTGTCTCACCTCATGGTAATTAGCAGAGCTGATTAAAGCTGCGCTGGACTCAGTGGAGGGTCTCGAACTCCTCACGCTCTGCCTCCCCTCTCCAAACACACACCCGCTCTGTTGTAGTAAGGCCCATTTACATGTTATTCAAGAGTCATTCCCTCAGGATATTCTACTCATTACTTTCAGGCCAAATCTGAAAGGCTCCCGGAAGCAGCTGAAGTAAAAGACAAAGCAAGGTAGTATGGATGGGAAACAGACCTCCAAGATAATACGCCATAAAAAAAATTAGACACTTGCAACATGCTCAGATTGACAGAATGTCACTACATTGCAGTCCAAATCTGTCCAGATATGTTTTGAGGGGCTGGGCTGTCGGTGTTGTAGTGCATGTCTGTTGATGCTGTGACTGATGTCAGACAAATAGCTGTGTGGTTTATGGTGATGATAGCGTGTGCTATTGTGTGGGTGGGTGTTTAGTGTGACTCATTGCCTCTAATCTCCTTTATGCCACACACCATTAGTCAAGAGGTTACAGGGAAGGTTAGAGAGCGTAGAGTGTCATTAGAGCACTCTCTTTCTTTCTCTCGTTTTTGTCCATCTTTATTAGTACTGCTTTCTAAGGCATGCATTTGAACAAACACTTTACCTTAAGCTTTAAGCAACTTTAGTAACTTTCCCTGCACCGTTTGCACTGCACAATTTCACATAGTTATAGGAATTTTCTTCCAGGAACTACTGTAGCCAGCATGGCTAGAGAAACAGTTTCCTGGTTGCATCCGTACCGGGAGGACAAACTCTGAAGCACCGGCAATTACATCTTTATTTGCAGCATTTACAAACATCAACTGGTGAATGGTACTGTAGATGCTGTGTTCAGAGCTGTTCTTGTTGTGGCTTTGGTTTTGAGCTAATGGAAGATTAATCTGTTTATTTATCAGATGCAGAGACGTTCACTAGAAATGAGGTGTCCCCAACTAAGCAAGCCAGGGGCGAAAGCAGCAAGGAACCAAAACCTCATCAATGGGGTTGATGAAAAGTTTTGATCCACTTTAAATGTTGACTACTGTATATCATCAAGACTGAGAAAAGAACAAAATGCTGCAGACAACAGGCACTGTAAATGTTAATAACACTAAGAAATGGCTTTTTGAAAATTCTGAGTAGCCCGTGTTTCGTGTGTGTTTGGCCAATCAGCGTACACTTACATCACTGGTATTATTCTGAACAGAATTTATATATTCTAGGTGTAGTGATGATAGATCTATAAGTAATAAATGATGACAGACTCTTTCCAGTAGGGCTTGTGTTAGAGCTCTCATAAGCCCCTTTCACACAAACAGACTTTACTGAAAAATGAATTTGTAAATTCCCATGTGTGAACAGGGTCTTTTTAAAAATGCCAGTTTATCAGTATGAGAAGCTATGGCGTTACCAGTAAATAGCTGGAATTCTGCTGTGTGTGAAACTGAAGACTGATGGCTAAGGGTCTGGACTGGTAGTGTCCACTGGCCGAGGCCCTCGCATGGGATCGTTTTACAGCTTTAGCCAAAGTTCTGTGGGCGTGACGTCTGAGGCTGAGACTAGCGCTCTCATTTCCTGCAGTGTAAACATGCCAAAAAGCGGTAATTTCCACTATGAAAAGGTTTCTCTGGTGCAAAATCCCCTTTGAGCTTGGACTCCTTTGACTTGGGCTACTAGTGTGTACACCATACCCCCCCCCCCAACTCAACACACACACACTTACAGGAATGTTCATGCTCCTTTTATTGCCTGCAGTCCATGTCAAACCAATATGGAGGCCTGCTGTTATTTTCCAGGGTTGTAATTCTGGTTGTGAATCCAAACTGAAGAGCTGGCTGAAGGCTGTGCTGTTTATTTTTCCTCAGGCGTTGTGAAATGAACCAGAGCTCTGAAAACAAATAATGCTCAAGTGCAGAAAGCTGAGCCAAAATAATTCTCCTAAAGGCACACATTTAAGCTCAAATCACAAGTACTCGGGAAACATTTTAAGCGTATCGATTGCAATGCTCTGAGGAACCTGTTGATGTGGCAGTCAAAGTGTATCAGACGGCTGTTCTGCCACACATCTCACTAATGTGAACTGGATGGACATTTCTACCACTTCAGTAATGCATTAACCCACTCCCTGAAACTGATGCTCTTCCTCACTACAACAACAAGAATCTGCACTTAATATTGATTTCTCCAATTACTTTCTGCTTTTTAGAGAGGGAGGCCAGGAAGGGGACAGGATCAGGAAATGTAGTAGTCAGTCTCAAACTATGCATTGCTAGCATGAACACCATAAATTAGACCATCTGCACATGGTGATCGTGAATTTGTTCTAATATCAACATCAGGCCAGTCCTGTTATAACTGTCAGTCAATATGATTTTACAAAAAAAGAGGAAGTGTTAGGTTTAGTCACAAACTATTTGTCTTTATTAAAAGTATTTTCAAGCGTTTCATAGGTAGCCTGTAAACAGATGTATTATTTGTACATTGGCTGTTGTAGTAATGAACTAAATATATGTATATAACAAATATAACAAAAAACATAAAAACAATGCAAAATTTGATTTGATCATTTGAACAGATATGAATATTAGAAATATTAACATAAATCTTAATTGGAATTTAAGTCAACCACATAATAATGTAGTTTGGCTCATGCTTTCATGAGTCGAATTTCACGTATGTTTTATTTTCTGTTTAGATATTCTGTGTCACTCAAAACAAGGTCTAAAAAATGTATATAACTGTGTAAATACCACAATGCGTCCCTTTCTATAAGAACAAAGCGCCTGAGCAACAGTTTTATCCTGACGGCAGCATGTACAATCTCTGTACAGTAACAGCTCTTATCCGCTGTGAGCTCAGCCCAGTGAGTCTGCATGCCGTTTCTCTTCCATCTTTATTTGTTTGTGATTAATTTGAGTTGGATTTGTTTTGGCCCGGCCCGGCTGTCCTTCCATCTGTCACAGCTGCGACGAAGCACAAGGACCCGTCGTGACGGCCACTATCCATCCACCCACTCACTGCCGACGTCACACATCTTACCATCAGCGCTCCCGTAATCCTCCCTTTTTTAGTTATTTGCCATTTTTAGGTTCTCCCAGAGGATTTCTTGTGTTTTCATATGTGCCTCGATTCTATTTAGACAGCATAACTATAAAGGCTCCTTGTTATACATCAGAATGCAGAGTTATTCCCTGTCTGGCCGTAGAAAAGCACAAACAGTCTCCGTCACTGCCGTTAGACAGCGTGAATGGATTTATTGAAGCTGTCGTTAATCACTCCTGATTGGATGTAAGTTTCGCCTCGACATTCATAATCGAGGAAACAGGAAACAGGCCAAAACTGAGGAAACAATGTAATGTTAATGAGGCACAGCCACCGCTGAAAGGTTTTTCATTTCAGACATCTGCACAGAAATGGCCCTTTTTGTATTTATTTGTTGACAGTGGCAAATGGATTGGCACTGAACATAATTACAAAACTAGTCTGAGTAACTAATGACAGAAGCAAATAGATTACATGCAAGACTTTTTCTTGTATTGCGTCTTGACCTATTTAAAACTTCGCGCGTGCAGCAAGGTGCACATAAAGACTAAACGTGCATGTCTTAAGTTATTTTAAAAGCATTCAGGCTGCACCGTGTTCAACTACACTGTGAAATTGGCTCATATAGCTCATGTTCTTGTTTAGAATGTATGTAAATGTTTGGAGGGCACAATAATAAGGATTACAGGGTCAGTCTCACTGGAGTGACTTGTATAATGGTTCACGGCTCATAAATCACCTCTTGTTGAACCTACAACCTTTTTTGGGGGGGGAATATTTAACCACTAAGCCAAACTGGCCCAGTTATTGGCCCGTTATTGGTGGTGCTGGTTTCTTTGATTCGTCGTGTGCTGGAGAGATGGCATGCTAATTGTCTAAGGAGTTAGATTTACAGTTTTGCGGAGCAGTGAGATTTGCTACGCATTGCTTGGTGTCATTGTGCATCTTGGGATATTGATTCAGTTTTGCGAAACAAATCATTTAAATTTTCGTTATGAACCAGTTTGACAAGTAAAAAAATAAAACTGATCAAAAGATTAATTTGCAAACTGAAACCAGTCCATTTTTTTGCACTTCGTGATCGCAAATATAAAATAAGCATCTGCAGAAAAGTACTAGAGTAAAAATATACATTTTCTCTTCAACATACAACACAATAAAAATAGAAGTCAGCATACAGGAAGTGTTTAAACTCAAGAGAAATATAAATATCCAAAAACTGCACTTTCTAAGAAAGTTTTGCATGGTAATATATACAAGGCAGTGTTAATGCGGTCTTGGCTGAACAGATTGTTAAACTGCTGTGGGAGAGCAAGTACCGACATCCACAACATGCTGCTGTGAGCATTTAGGACAATACTACTGCTGCACACATTAACATATAAGAAATAACCCCAATATGTAAGGTGCATGAATCACCATGTAGCAGATCTAGACAGGTGGAGCTGGGGAAGGTGGAGGGTTTCTGAATGTTGAGCAGCAGCTCATTGGCTGTTGATAAGAAAAGTACCAATCAGCTTTGACATGTGAAGATTGATGTGCTCATATCAGAGTGAGCCATCAAGAGATTCATGATAGAACTTTGTATTTACATATTTGTACTTGGATACTATGTATAAATAGGTTTGTTTTTTTATCTTTTGTGAATGCTATTATTAAAAATTACAGTTCTTGGGATTTATGATGTTTAAATGTAAAGAGAAAACATAAATACTATGACAATGTTCCTGTTGTGTTCCCACAGGATAGTCGGACACACTGAGCCTTACACCAAACTGTGCTGCAAAGGCTTTTGCATAGACATTTTGAAAAAGCTCTCTCGCAACATCAAGTTCTCCTACGACCTCTACCTGGTCACCAACGGCAAACATGGCAAGCTGGTGCGAGGGATCTGGAACGGGATGATTGGAGAGGTGAGAAAACGAAACATCACATTTCAACACAAGGCAACACAATTCACCCAATTTACTTACATAACACACACTGCTGGTCTTCTTTTAAAGGTATATTGGTCCTCTGCATAATCTTGCTTTACATAATCTTACTCCAATCCACCAGGCCCTCTTACTTTTCAATACTCTCCCCCGACAACCAGTTATGCTGATACTAGTTTTCACCATTCAATCGATTTTTGATAGATACAATTCTACATTTTGTGTTGAATAAAACACCTCATTGTACATACAGTAAGTCAAATTGGTAGCCAATTTAAATGCGTTTCATATACAGCTATTATTTTCATATGGCAGATCCTTATGCAAACTAGTTCTTTAAGTTGTTTGGCATCTGTGATGTCACACTAAACAAGAACACAAAGCCTAAATCTATATGAGAGAAATACTGTTGACTGCAGAACGGATCTAAAAGCTGGTTCATTCCAGTAGACGTGACTGGCATCGGAATGACACAAACAACCTTGTAAATAAACATCTCCATCAAGTAAGTGTACGTCTGATGCACAGCGGTGTCTAAAGAGTTTCAGACTGTGACCTGTGCTCCTGCTTTGTCCTGTATTTGTTTTTTTATGTTTTTTTAGAAAGACTATTGTGCTCATTCAGGCATTATGCATGGTGCGGGTTAACCAGAGAGAGAGAGCCCGGACTGTAAATCTGAAACACACACACACACTCACATAGTGATTTCAGGACAAGCACGGCCACAACAAACATGTTTCCAGATATTAAAGCAACAATTTACCAAAAAAATGAATATTCTGTCATCATTTTTAAACCCATATGACTTACTTTCTGCTAGACAGTTCTTAATGAACCTCTATTGCGTAATCATTTATGTACTAAAATCTGGAAAAAGATATTTTCACTATACATAAAAAATAGTAACACATTCAGTTAAACATGAATGCAGAACTAAAGCTCATTTTTTACACTGTACTGTATGTGTGTATATGTATATATGTATATATATATATATATATATATATATATACAGTATATATTTCATCTTTCTTCTCAGGTGTTTTATAAGCGAGCGGACATGGCCATTGGTTCTCTGACCATAAATGAGGAGCGCTCTGAGATCATTGACTTCTCTGTGCCGTTTGTGGAGACTGGCATCAGTGTGATGGTGGCCAGAAGCAATGGAACTGTGTCTCCATCAGCCTTCCTGGGTAAGAAATACTACTTTAAAAAAACATTTTAAAGCATTCAGAAACATTGCACTAAACTAAAAACAGCACAGCTGGTCATGTTTTTTTTTTTACAGCTAAAGCATAAAGCAGATATGAAAGTGGAGAAAGTAGTACTCTGTATGTACAGTATAATTGAAATGAAGTAGAGCTTTACAGTAATCGCTAATTTGCCTTTATGTGGCTAATAGGCTTTTCAATACATCTCATAAGAACCAACTAAAGTTTTTCATGCTGAATGGTGGTGTTTTTTATTATAATATGCTCAAAGTGCTAAAAATAGATTTTTCTAATATTCTTAAGTGGGCTGGAATGAACTGTGACATTGAAAGGGTTTTTAATCTGCCAAGAAAACTAGCAAATTACACCGAAATCACAATGTGAGTAAAAATGAGAACAGCTGAAGGTTTGAAATTAAAATATTTATGCATTAAGAATATTTAGAATTGGACATTTTTATTTTAAATACAGTGTTCATTCTAGTCATTTTTCGTTTTGGTTTTCAAATCTGTTTTAGTTTTTTACTTTGTATTTTACAATTATTTTGTTTTAATTTATTTTTATATTAGATTTAGTCATTTTAGTATTTCAACTTAACACTACTAATTTGTCATATATTTATATTTCATCAGCAACACATTTTTGGTTTATGTTTTTCAACAGACTACAGCAGTGTTGTTTCGTGAATCTTAAATCCTATGTTGACACCATTTCATTTTCACTGATGTGGTCGGTTAGCCATCCCATAAATCCTTTTGCACATTTTTCCATAATACTGCAAACAATAAACTTTCCCACAACCCAGAATTCATAATAAAATACAATCACATACTGTCATGTCATAGAACAAGATGTAGTTATAAATATTTACAGTGCAGTCTTACTCGTGTTTCTCTTGTTTAATGGCGTATGAATCATGTTGACTTTAATTTGCACCTCATTTTGCGTGTATACAAATTTAAAAAGGTTTAGCAGTCCTACTAGAATAAAAAGCGTGTCATTCGGGAATAACGTCATTTGCTTTGTCTCTCTCTCTCTCTTCCAGAACCCTACAGCCCAGCGGTGTGGGTGATGATGTTTGTCATGTGTCTTACAGTCGTGGCGGTGACTGTGTTCGTGTTTGAATACTGCAGTCCTGTGGGCTACAACCGCAGCCTGGTCAGTGCCAAAGGTCAGTGTTCACTGCCTCTGTTAACTCTTCGGGAACTGTGACAGATGTCAGGAAGAGTGGCAACCTAAAACTTCATCATACATGACAGCTTTGACAGAACGTAAGCTACATGTCGAAGAAAAGGTCATTCATGCAATCAGAGGTGTAGGCTCAGAGGCTATGTTCTCATAGCTCAGGTAAATTCATTGTGTATTAGTTTTTAACTCATTTTGTTTTTCAGAAAATTATTTCTGAAAAATAGACAAATAAGATAACTGAGAGTTAGACATCAGTTGCATTTTTAATGAGTTCATTTTGAGAAATCTGATTGAAAGGAGGCTCTTTGATGAGATTACTAAGGCATTTTTGTCAGAAGAAACATCTCAGGCGAAGTTACTTTTCTATTTAATCAAGAATACAAATAAAGAAACAACTATATTTATTCTCCTATCTATCTGAACAACAAAAATAAAAATATATGTCTCACAGAACTCTCAAAATCTCTTTTATAAATTATATGACTTCTAGAAAGCCAAACACTGCTGTAATAACAATTTCAAAACTGATTATTTATTAAAAAGAAATTAATAAATAAAAATTACAACCTAGAGTAATGGGCAAAAAACCCTGAATAACCTTAATATTCTCTATTTCAGATCCAGGTGGTCCGACGTTCACCATTGGGAAGTCGGTCTGGCTGCTGTGGGGGATTGTCTTCAACAACTCCGTGCCCATTGAAAACCCCAAAGGCACCACCAGTAAGATCATGGTGCTGGTGTGGGCTTTCTTTGCCGTGATCTTCCTGGCCAGCTACACGGCCAACCTGGCAGCCTTCATGATCCAGGAGCAGTACATCGACACCGTTTCTGGACTGAGTGACAAGAAGGTAAGAGCGGCCAGCGTCTATCTTAGCCAAATCTAGGGCATGAGTTTTAATTAAAGCCGTCACTCTGTGGAACTACAAGAGGAACATATGCTGATAATATATATGGATATGTACACTTTTATGATGAAATATTGCGATTAAAGTACTAATCACAAATTTGTGTCATTTTAATAAGACGTTTATGGACAATTTGAAGCATTAAAGGTGCCATAGAATGCATTGAGAGAATATTTTAAATCGTTCTCTGATATGTACATAGAAGGTATGTAGCTTAG
>JAUCMU010000063.1:19753539-19767292 GCA_032275025.1 Enteromius treurensis
GCCCGCTCCCTGGACAGCACGCCAAACCCGCTATCAAATTAATAAGGAAGCGTGAACACGTGAAATATAGGCTACATTATAAATCCACTGTAAATCATGTACTGTAAACTAGGTACTGTTTCAGCCATCAAGGACTGTGTTTAGTAGTAAGGATTTTGCTGCTTCTTCATTTTGAAATGTGTCTACTAATCAACTGCATGTTAGCCTAAGCTGCCCCGTTAACTATTTATCCTATTTAGATAACTCTGTGACACTGTTTTAATCAGTTGTGTAGGGACACATCAAGGTGAAGTGATTTACAATGATGCTGAAAGCTGTTACAGCTGACGAGCCTCAGATGGAATCTGTTAAAGAGCAATTTTGAAGACAAAGTGAGACTTCAAGCCACAAGACTGTCATTAAAGAGCCACACGGGTTGACTACCAGGGAATTAGACACTGACAGCAAGATGTTTTTGTATGCATTTGAATTCAGGAGTGTGTCTGGGAGGCATCACACAAAGAACGAAACGCCTGTAGGGCATAATAGCCAGGGGGCAAGAATATCACACAGTAATCTAACTGTTGCTTCAGACTGTGTAAACTTGCATAGCTGCAGTTTAGTGCACTTGCATTTGTAACAAAAATCTTTCCTTTCTATATACTGCATTGTTGCTGTATTTTTACCATAACAAAGTTGATTAAACAAATTACATTGTTGTAAAAATTACAAAAATATATATTATTTAATTAATCCACACAGCTGTGGATCATCCAAGTAACAACATAGTATTAAAAATTATAAATTCAACTATTGTGGACTATTTGTAACCATTTTTTATGTGAAATATCTTATTCGGGTCAGCACTATATAAAAAATAACATGCATTTTGTATGATTCCTCTTATTTTGATGAAATAATTAACATTTTGCAGATACTGAAAAGTGTATATAAAATATAATAGTATATATTAGGTAAATTACATGAATCCATCACTTTGAACAGGTATATCAAACCATGTGTGAAAACAAAAAAACCTCGAAGGAATTTTCTGCTCTACATTACTTAGCTAGCAGTAAACTTTAGGGACAGTCAGGGCCACGGCACAGATGAAAGGCAACGCTCATGCTGTCAGACGGCAGCAAACACACTCAAATGGAGGCATTCACTTGCACTGGAGTCCGTCACATGTGCTCAGCCGAAAAACAATCACGTCCACTCACTCCTTAGAGACTTTTCTCCTTCATTCACACCAGCAAGGTTACCTACATTACAGCACAATTATTCATGGCTTGAGTTCTGAAGTGCTGTCTTAGTGGCTGTTTTACATTTATTTGATATTACATTAACAGCATTTAATGAACATGGCCAGAATCATGTAAAAAACTAAATGAGGAGAAATTTAGCAAGGGAATAGTAATATTGAAAATCCTCAGATGTTTGGTCAGGCGGCTGAGATAATTTGCCGTCTTTTTGAGGACAATCTGAGGTTCAAATGTTAGAATTTAAACAGAGCTGAGAATTAATTGACTGAGAAGCACTTGGGGCTCAAGACAAAAAAGAGCCATTGATGGCTTTGGTCCGACTGTTATCACTGCAGCCATTTTTCCCCTTCCTGAGGATTAATTTCAGTCACATTCTGACTTGTAATTAGATTGTATTCAATGTAGCATTTGCAGATACAGAATTGTGAGAATCCTTGGATGAAGGCAAAGACGAAGGCTGAACCTAGAATAAATTCCCATGCAGAAATCCAGCTTAAAGAAAAATCAATCACACTTTCCAGCAGCGTAGAATTCCCAGCCAAAAGCCTTTACTGGCATATCTAAGGGTCCTGGAATCTATTAAAATGCATTAATCCTTAACCAAGTAACTCATCCAGGGATCTATTTTTACCCATTTTTTTAACGCACAGTTAAATTTAAACATGCTAACTTGTTGAAATGCTACCTTTCAGTTCCAGAAACCGCAAGACCAATATCCTCCATTCCGGTTTGGGACCGTGCCCAATGGCAGCACAGAACGAAACATAAGGAGCAATTATCCCGAAATGCATTCCCACATGGTTAAGTACAACCAGAAAGGTGTGGAGGATGCGCTCAGCAGCCTCAAAACTGGGTGTGTTTACTGTAATTGTCTCTTGAATCTTTTAAACAAATCTGTCCGCAGTGTATTATCTTCTCTGCTAACATGTATTGTTTCTTTACTGCTAACAGGAAACTGGACGCCTTCATATACGATGCAGCTGTGCTTAACTACATGGCCGGTAAAGATGAAGGGTGTAAATTGGTGACAATCGGTAGTGGGAAGGTATTTGCAACAACAGGCTACGGTATCGCCCTTCAGAAAGAATCTCGCTGGAAGCGCCCCATAGACCTCGCTCTCCTCCAGTTCCTTGCTGATGGTAACTTCAGAAACTTGCTTTTGCTGGAGGAGCTCTGATTCAGTAACTCTGACGGAAATATATTATGTATTACAGGTGAGACTCAGAAGCTCCAGACGGTATGGCTCACTGGTATCTGTCGTAACGAGAAGAAAGAGGTGATGAGCTCTAAGCTCGACATTGACAACATGGCCGGAGTGTTTTACATGCTTCTAGTGGCCATGGGTCTCAGTCTGCTGGTCTTTGCCTGGGAACATCTACTGTACTGGAAGTTACGGCATTCTGTCCGCAGATCTGAGCGCTTGGACTTCTTGCTGGCTATTAGCAGGGTAAATTTTATGTTGTCAGTTTTCTTTGGTGTTAACAAATTGTTGTGCTTAAAACAAACTTTCATAAATCTATAATGCAAAGTAGCTCATTCAAAGTGATGCATTTGCAATCAGCTCTTTTTATTTAATTTATTTATTCTACCAAAGCAACTTGTAAAAAACATGCATGTTGCAAAATACACCAACAAAAACACAGTGCAAATGAGAATTGTACAAAGCAGGTTTTAAGCATACCTTAGCAGAGATTGATGTTCAGGGGAACTCCAGGCAGTTAATGAGCACAAAAGTCAAGGTAAAAAAGCTGTTAAAATATAATTAGGGTATTGGGGTTATGGGCATAGCAGTAAATGTCTCTTTTAAGTACATTCTTAAGCTTAACAAACTTGAAGACCTCATTTAAAAGGTGGAATATTACAAATGCAGCTGCGTTTCTATTGGCTAATTACAGCCACTTTCAGAGATTACTATAATGCTGATAAACAGAGAATCTTATCAGTCACTGACAGTTCTCCAGGTAATTAACCACCCGTAAAAACTGCTAATAGAATTTTGATGTGGTAAAAAGCGAGTACGACTTTAATCCATCTAGGTCATTGCAGCAAAATTATAGCAAATCAATTTTTGTGAGACCTTTGACATTCATTACTGTACTTTGTTTTCCAGCATTTTAAGACATTTTAAAGTCAAAACAATTGATATGGTATTGGGATACACATCTCCATAACTGAGGCCGATGCAATGCTCATCTCGATGCATAATCAATGATACAATACATATGAAGCAGCTTCTGATGCAGTGCAGTACAATTCACCCTTATTATGATGCAGCTCTACGTCTACCGTGTTAATCTATATTCTATGTGGCTCTCTGGACACACCTAGGTCTCCATAGTGTTGTAATATGTCATATCCATGTAGCAGCAGTGTTGATGAGAGAATGCGCTTGAGAGTTTATTCTACTAACAATTGTTGGTGCAAATACTTTAGAAACCGTATTATAACATACAAATGCCATTTTGTATCTAATGCACACTTATGTAACTTTAGTGTCGATCTTACCATCCCTAATACATTAGCTTTTAGGTAGACTGATTTTACTATATTGTGAGGTGAGAACTTTAATTCTGATTGCCATGGCACAAAGAACTTGTAGGTGGATGCGGTTTAAAATGCCAACCTAATTTTTCCTTGTTTCTTCCCTGCAGGGAATTTACAGCTGCTTCAACGGCGTGGAGGACATGGACCGTAAAGGGAACATGCAAAACCCAGATGTCACAACCAGTTACACTCAGGCCAACATGCTGAAGATGCTCCAAACCGCTAAGGACATTGTGTCATCTGCGAGAGTTGAAAACTCCCTGGACAATGCCACAAAGACCATTGAGAACTGGAGTCGACGTGATCCAGAGGCAGCCAGACCTAGCCTTCCTACCTGCCTCATCGGGACAGACTTCAGCCATAGCCGCCTGCCCTGTATCGCCAGCGTTACGGACAACCACTCACCGTACCCTCAAAACATGGATGGCACCACTCATCACTTGCTGGAGAAGCCTCACGTGGGAACACGGCCTACCTCACTGCGCTACACTCTTCCCGCACGCACCAGCCACCACCACATCTATGAACGAACGCTACCCATATCTAGCCTCAGCAGTCCCCATATTTCCATAAGAGACCCACCACCTCCCACAGCCCCGAAACCCCACGTGTACGTGGACCAGTCCTGTCACCACCCTACCTCTCGCTACGTCTCTTATCGGGACTTTCAGGTACCAGACATCTTTGTGGAACACCAGGAACCTTCGGGAAGCCATAAACAATACATGGCAGGTCTTGGTCGCAAAAAGAGGTCCCACAGCTACGTAGCAGCATCTCCGGAAACTCGCCGAAGGGATGACTACGATGTTCCCCAGTCTTGTCTGGCTGAGCTAAAAAACAACCACCTCGTGGAAAACCACTCCCATACCACGCCCTGCATGAGAAGCCACTTCCAGAGACCTGGCTCTAGCTGCAACTCCTGCATGAAGCTGTATCTAGAACCGGAGATGGATGACGTTCCTCTTCTTGGGAAAGATAAACTGAACCGTCGCGCCTCTTTTCTCAGGTCAACGTGGGGTGGTGACAGGATCCGGCAGCTGGATGAGAAGCCCTCCACCTCTGCATCCTCTACCAGTTGCATCAACATGCCCGATCTGTTCCCTCGAGTGGTGGTGACCAATCCCAAGCCTTCCAAGATGCACGGCAGCACTAGTAACAACCTACGCTACAACATGGCTGTGGAGCCGGCCTATCTGGACCCCGCTCACATGGGCTCCTACCCGTATAAGCCACAGAAGTTCAAGTACTCAAAGTCCATCCGCCTTCCTTCGTACCGGGAGGCGATTTTACAGAACACGGCGGCGCTTCGGCGCTCCTCTTCCACACTAGTGCACGGACACTACTCAACGTACCTGAACTCTTACACAGACCTACCGGTATATTTGGGTCCGCTTCCGCAAGGACCTGCTCACTTCCATGAGCATTCCAAAGACACATGCCACCTGTTTCCATGCGTCAACCATTTCCCGGAAAACGCCGCCTTGGTTCCCCAGTTAGGCAGCAGACCTGTGTTGTACCAGAGCACTGCTGTTGGAGGCTACGATGGGGCTGGGCGCTCAAACGAGGAGTCGTTGCACACTGTACCGGCCTCTTCCATGCGCAGGGACCGCAGACAGGTTCTTGTGGCACGGAACGTACACAGTCCTTATGCCCCACGGCCCTGGGGTAGGGTATCTAGTCTGGAGTCAGAGGTTTGAAGGCCTTTGAAGAGATCTCCAGAAACAGTTTTCCCCAGTGAGGGAAAAACACCAGGAACTACTAAATGAAGTCAAGCAAAAAAGGTAAAAGGTGGACTAGAGGTGTTAATCTCAGTGCAATAATACCCTCAGACAGCAGGGATGGGACGGGGGAATGTACAAGTGATTACTGTGGAGACTTGTTTCAGTATACTTTAAAAAAAAAGAAAAACTGTTCTTAATCTATAATCTGTTGATTGTTATTTAAACTGTTTTTAAATGCCATTACAGCAGTAAAACTCATTCTCTGTAAACAATTGGATGTAGCATGTTTTAAGGCAGCTTTACAACCAAAAGGGTTTGAATTGAAAATCTGGTTTTTATTTATGCCAGGGCATTCAACCGTTTTAAATTTGGAGAACCACTGGACAATTTTATAACATAGCCACACAAAAATGTCTTCCAAGAATTTTCTAATTCCAGGGGTTTGAGAAAGACATTACTTGTTTAATTTTGTCACTCCATCGATGTAATTCAGATCCCACTTCAATAATGGTGAAGAATTTATTTGCCATCTGTAGTTCCACAGCAATTTCACTGTTTAATAAATGATGGTATGGCCTTGGGGCCAAATGAAAAGAACTTCTGTCTATGTGTCTTATACAAAAGAAAAACTAATTAGAGTGAAAACAAATCATGATTCATTCATTAAGAATTTTTTTATCTTGATGCATTGAAGTTGAATGCAAGATCTCACATATTGTACAGACAATTTCCCAAAAGGCCTTGTGTTACCAACATTAGGTGCTTATCAACTGTGAAGTAATGGTGATTTTCAAAGAATAATATCCTCAGTGATGAATAAACATGGCAGGCTTTTACAGATCCTCCCCAAGAATGAATCTTTTATAAAATAAGAACTAGCCTTCAAAATGCACAACCTTCTAAAATCACATGCATTTTGTACTTGTAAGCAAATGTTATAGACACTTTCCTTTAATTTCCTTGCTCCCAAAAAAAGTACGCAGTCTAGACAACCAATGTCTACAAAACATTGCATGCATATATACAGTAGCCACATAAATGTATGCCAAGGTTATATATGACTAGGACGAAAAATGTTTCATGAATACAATTTCACTCTTCATTCGTTCTACATGGTGCATACATTACTATTCATACTCGCCAAATGGAAAAACCATTATATCTGCAGATTCTGCTGCAGGACTCTTATATTTCAGCGCAGGGAATGTATAGACTGCATTAAAAAGGCATACACGGACACATTAAGCAGCGATCTTTCATTTGCTGAACTCCTGTTTTGAAGCAGCCTGTGGTGAAGTCAATGCATTATGAGTAGATCAAATGCTGACTCAGCGTGCAGGTTGCATGAATCTAGAGAGCGGTTTACTCCCTCTCACCTTCCCATGTCTTTAAGATGTGAGGTGGGTTGCTAAGATTCATTTTCCCTGTTGAGCACCATTGTGGTCTTAGCCATTCTTGAGGGCCCCCAGAGGATTGGAAGGGCTCCAGCGCTCAGCCTGTAAAGTTCAAAGGTCAGTATAATAATGGTCGGACAAATAGGCTGATTGACCCTGGGGAATAGTATGTTTAATCACGCCAACTTAGGAGGATGCACGTCTGGGCAGTGTGCCAATCAGCAGGGACATAATATCGACCTATAGTGTCCACCCACCTTCATTTAGTACCCTTGAGATTGAACAGGATGGAAAAGTGACCACAAGAAACAGGCACTTGAATGAAGAATAAAAACCTTGAACTCTCCTTTCGGCAGTACCAGGGCTAGTTGGGTTGGTGGAGAGAGAGATAGCACATGTAACAGTGTCATTTGAACAGAAGAAGCTTTTCATTAAGAGAGATTTGGTCTGTGAATGTGCGCAATTCATTTCTCCGGTCACTGTTATCAGAGCAACTTTATCTGCCAACTTCCCAATCACAAGATTTATTGTCTCATCTCAAAAAGAGAATGAAGTTGGCATGCAGAAACTATCTGAGGCTTATCCTCTCATCTCCACACTTCGATCTATGATGGTGTTAGTCTGAGCCACAACATGAATAATTGGACATTGGCAGACACTAGTCATGTGACTTTGGGGCTCATGAATGCTCATGAGTGGGAGAGAAAGGCGCGATGATAACTGGGATGTGATGGATGGACCTGTTTCATCAGGTCCTGCACAGCAGCACCTTTGATGGGCGGGGTTTCAAGGAAAAGTGGGCATGGTTGAAGATCAGAAGTTTATGGTTTTAACGATGACCTCTGAAGGAAACAAACGACATTAATATTGAAAGCCCTTCACTGCTGAGATTTATCAAAGTTGGATGACAGATCGGTTCTTCGGGCAATCAATTTTTAAGCCTATATGAGCTATCATTTTTCATAACCGCAAGTGAAGAATGGTTTCAAGAGGCCTTATTTAATTGTATCTAATAACAAAGTTGGGACTGTTGACATGGCAGATCATAGAATGTCATTAAGGCTGTGATCAATGAATGCTGAATTCAAAGTGAAACAGGAAGACCACTGGGGGTTCCAGGTATTTTAAAAAACTGCAGTTTTAAAGAACAATGCTGAGAAATATTGATTATTTTAAAAAATCGGAAAGGTCTGTTTTTAAAGATTAAAGATGACCTATGTACTTCTCAAAATAAACAATAGTCCCGCCCCTTACTTGCACCAGTGGTTGAGCCAAAACAAACAGAATTTAGGTGTCTAATGCTGCGTTCATGCTTACAGTAATTACGGTAATTCCGAGATGAAAACATGTAACATTTTACCCATAGCTTTCCATGTTGTTGGACTCAGAGGTAGAGTCTATGTAGCGCAAAAATTAACCTGGTGTTGGTCACGTGGTACCTCTGACACTCGTCCAAGTCGTAACTCTGAGAACGTATGAGTTCAGGAGCACATGAGCGCTTTGCTGTTGAAAGTGTTGCAATAGAAACACCTTTTTTAGAGTAGAATGTCACGTGTTGTCATCTTGGAATTATGACATTGCGCAAAGGTAGCTTTAAACTTGTGAAACTAGTGGAGAAAGTATTTTAATGTTGAAGAAATAAACATATCATTCAAAACTCCAATCTCGAAACATTAGTAAAACGACTTTTTCTTTCATTATCATCTTACAAACTAGATACTCGGTATGAGCTTCAGTGTCTTCACTGCCATTGGTTCGCATCATATCTCATTTGCATATAAAACACTCCTACCTCATCGGCAACTCTTATGTTGCCCCAAGTCAGAAAGTAAAATGAATTACTTCTGGTTGATTTCTTGATGCATATCTTCTGCATAAACGAAGAACCAAACCAAACTCCCTTCTCTTTATTTTTACTTCTTTTGCGGTTTGGTATTTTCCTTCTATATATACGTTTTTTTAAACATCAATACCGCATCTAGGCTATAACACAAGCAGACCGTATGAGCCAGACACTATCGTATTAATGCAGAGAGTAAAGACCTCATCAACAATCTGCTTGGCGTCCACCCAGGTTCCAACAGACCCCGGCTGCAATCTATAAGCACTGCCCTTTCCGTGTGCATTGGCATGAGCCTCGATTTTGTGGGCAGATGCCATGACATCTTGGAGAGCTCATCAGTGTGCACCATGAGTGAGATGGCACATGGGCAGTAAAGCTGGTGTCGATGCAGCGAGCAGGGCAGCGGCAGATTGCGGACCATGATGGCATCTGATCTTCATCATCCATTACTTTATGGGTGTGCAGATGGGTCTGGCTCCCATTGGGAGGTCCCTCTCTGCTGGTCACTCAAATGGACTCTCACATCTCTCATGGGTGGTTAGAGATGAGCTGTTCGGATAATGGATGAAATGGGTTGACAGATTACAGCATGATGACTAGATTCACACATTTTGAGAGGAAAATCTGAATCGTGCACGCGAAAAAATCAGAACAATGCCAGCGTGTTGCTATGCATTAGATAAGTTCTGAGCAGTGTTAAAGTTTTTATTTTAAATCACAGTCATGGTCTAGCCTTTAGCAATGGCATAATTTTATATTCAATCATTTTAGTCATTGAAATGTTATAACTGAATGTAATAATTTCTCAGTGTTGGGATTCAAGAGTCAAAGTGTCAAAGTGTTAATTTCTCTGACATCCCAATGGAAACCAAATAAACATGATGATGGGGTGGGAGGCGATCTCTTATAAAAGTACTGCATCCCCCTAGAAACTGTGTGCTCTCTTGAAAAAGCATAAAATATTGTTTTTGCTCCCACATCACAGTATCTCCATCACAGAAGTTTTGCAAGCGAATACAAACATGGGAACGCAAAAGCACTGTGATTAAAAAAATCCATGTGGAAGGAAAACAATGACTTAAATGACTCCTGGAATCTAAAAATATGGAATTAGAACACTACTAGATACGGCTTGGTACAAGTTCTAGATTTTTTTCCAGTCAAGGCCAGTATCATAGTGTGTTATACCACTGTGAGTCATACGGTTCCATCCATTTATTAGCATTATACTTCTTTGAAAACAATTCTTTGCTTCTATGACTGGGCAAACCGCCATCCAATGAAGCGACACATTGTCGCTTAACCAACAGTTCTACCAATTAAGCACTTGAAGAACTCGTTCTAAAACATTGAATCTGAGAGGTGCACTAGTTATCTTCTGTGTTAATTTTATGACACTCTTATATGCCAGGAGCTACACACAGTAATTGATATTCTTCATACAGAGAGCAGCTATGAAACAGCATTCCCTGCACATCCTCGCCCTGAATAAATTACCTCACACTCCATAAATTTTCCCAGATGTTAAGAGTCACCTTGAGAATAGCTCTCCGGATCCTATCAGTACAGGAGGAGTGTGAGAGAAAGGAGAGAGAAATGGCTTGAGGCTTGAGAGAGTCAGGACAAGTCCAACAGACAACACGAAATGAAGACAACAAAGATTAGAACTGCATGCTAATGCAAAGTATGTGTACTCATATATTCACAAGCAAGCTGCCAATGTGATGCTTTCATTTGATGCAATCATTTATTTAAAAAAAAAAAATCATTAAATAGATGAAAATATATTACAGATGCTGAAATAAAAAACAAAGTGATTAATGACTAAAATCTTTGGGATAGAGCAAACCCTAAATCATTGTAAGTATTTAAAAAGTAGAATAGTGGAAATTGTTACATTTCTTTGTCTGCGGTTATAATTAATTTTCTTTGAGTTTAATTTGGGGAGGGTTTTTTTCTTTACAAATAATGGTATTGTGATTATTTGAGATAAATTTGATTAATTATTCTGCATATGGTGTAATTAAATTGATTACATTATTTAATCAATTGACTGCCCTGCTTCACAATAAATCAGTGAAGTCAGTGAGGTCAGAGCAAAGGAGCTTAATATATCCAAAAATGTCCTCTTCATTTTTCATGCAAATAGAGCATGAACATTTCTTGGCAACACACTGGTACTAATTTATATCATGTCTTCCAGGGTTTGAACTGTCGGCTTATCAGCCAAGACCTTTAGCCACTGAATCATCACTACACCTCTATGAAGGCTAAAGCTACAGAATATGGACTATAGAGGGGAAATTTATAGGCAAGTGGTCAGAGCATTCATATTAGATATATATAAAACAACCGGTTTGACTTTCTGTGAAACACAAACTGAGATATTTAGACGAATATTCACCCTACTCATTTTATACAATCGAAGCACATAGGCAAGACCAGGGCTGTTCAAATAGCACATAAATAAAATCGCCATAAAAGTAGTCTCATGTTCTGTATGTCAAAGTCATACAATAACAAACTGAGACTGAAATCATTTGAGCATGTGGACCTTGAAACTTGGCACATCGATGTTGGGAACAATTGACAGATTCTTCTTTTTAAAGGTTTGCAATCTCGTAAATCTCCAAATGTGTCATGGTTTCACTGACGACATTAGAATACACAACAGTACGACATATTTAACAGAATGTAGCCCTATCCCTTGCAGCCTTGTTTTTATCCATGACAAATGAAACATGGCGTCTACTCCGATTAAAGTCTACATGGAGCTTCTTCTGAAGATTCCCGCTGATGTCAGCATTGATTGATTTCCATTTGCATAGCATAAGCATGGAATCTAATTACTGCACGCCGTTATCATCTCTGAAGTCCAGCCTCTCGGAGTTGAAAGCATCGTAGGGTGGGTTCTTGGAAACCATTAGCAGAGTGTTACAGGAAACCCTAATGTCCTTATGTGGCACTGATGCCCAACGCCAAGGCCGCCAACTGTTTCAGGTCATGTGATGGAGCCTAACGCCAGGCTGATGTCCAGCTGCTTCGGGGTTAATCCCTTGAGCGTGGCAGACCCTGGACACATACATATATACATGTTGGTGGGCATGTGTATCTACTGATGGACCGGGGTGGGCTGTAGACAATGCATGACAGAGATCCTTCTCCTTTCAGCTTTCTGTTCCCTGTGACACACACACACAACCTGCTGTGATCATTACCAAGATCTCTCATTAATTGTTCCCAAGGTCGTCACAGAGGAGAATATCACACATTTCTATCGCTTCTGTTTCCTAATTAGTTGTTCATTCCACGTGAACAACATTTGTTTTGTCCTGTTGTGTTTTTCATTAGGGTTATTGCTGTCATGTGGTACTTTTGAACTCTGTAACTTGAAAAAAGAAAAATGATTTTACTTCTTGGAGGCTGATGTCATTATGGATTATAGGAGCATTGTTTAAACACCAAACAACATTGCCTTCACTGCTGGAAAAAACTTTTTTTTTTTTCATGTACAGAAAAGTTCTGCAATATGATGCAGACTTTGAGTTCTGGATGCAAATTGTGGGATTAATTATTTAAGAGATTTTACAAAGGATAATGCATGGGAATCACTCAATAAGGTGGAAATAGCAGTCTAATCAATGCTCCTGGAGAAACATTTTAATAAAGACCATTTAAAAAAGATTAAACATCTGGAATGTTTCGTCAACATTCTAAGTGTTTCATTTTCAAAAGTTGTTCTATTTGAAAACTGGTTCAAAAGCAGTAACACAACCATTTAAACTTTCCCCTTCAGTTCATTTCTTTAAAAAAAAAAACAACTTCTTGTTAAATATTTTATGACATATGGGAACAAGCCTCAGTAGGTTTTTGTGTGAACACAATTATTTAAGGACACGTTTCATGCATTATGGCTCCCACTAATTATTACAGCTGAGAGAATATGAGGCCAGACTGTTTAAATGCTCAATCATTAATTACCCAGAGCTGTTGTTTCAGTTTTGCTTAATATAAGACCTTTGAGTTATTCAAGTGTAATGAATTTAATAAACGGTACTTGAAAGACAAATACCTACAGCAGCATCTGCCACTCTGTGTACAAAAAAACTCACCTGAGAAACTGTTTTGCTTTGAATATTTCAGTTTGCACAATGTCCAGAATCAATTCTTTCGGGTGCAAAGATATGCCAGGACACAGAACAAAAGAATGCATGATCAATTAAAACAAAATGCTATTTTTTGAAAAGGTAAATTGTGCTGAAAGTTGGGAACACTTGGGTTAAAAACAACCCAACGTGGGTTATTTGGCAACCCAGTGCTGGGTTAATATTGGACAGAACACATGCTGGGTTGTTTTGACCCAGCTGGTTGGGTTGAATGTTTTTACCACAAATGCTGGGTTGTTTTAATTAAGTCATTTATTGTTTAAAATTTTTTATATTGTGGACATAAAAAGGGCTTAGAAATAAAACACACTCACACACCGAATTACTATAAGCAACAACAATAATCAAAATATAATTAAGAACACATGGACAAAATACAATTGAATTTATTTTGTTGAATAGTTTACAACATTTAACTCATCTAAACAAGCATTTTTGAAATAATGTTAAGTTAAGTGTAATTAACCGTTGATTTAGTTCTCACCAAAACTCATAAATTTTTGTTGTAGATCATTAAACCGTTACACCGCCTCAGAAGCCTGTCCAAAAATCAGTTTCATAAGGTGCCTTCCTGCAAAAACACTGCCTTCGATGTCATAATAAGGCAGACACAGCCCTTGTCTTTTTCTTCTCTCTTTCTTCTCTTCTTTCCCAACTCAGCAGCTGGGTTGTTTCGGGAGACAGGCTCACTCTAGTCTCGCCGTAGCCAGACTTTCAGACTGACGGCTGAAGGTCTGGAATTTATAGCAGCTTTCTTTGGCAAGGCCCGCCCATAAGGCCGTTTGACTGACATGTCAAACAACCAATCACAGTTTGTTTCGTTCAGCGTCACGTTTCGGGG
>JAUCMU010000063.1:19791661-19807900 GCA_032275025.1 Enteromius treurensis
TTTGACAACTGAAGTGTAAAATCACGACAATGAAAGTTAGCATATCACAGCTGCACAGATTTGAGACACACTGGCTGCATTCAATCAAGCAGATTTATTGAATGTTTTGTGGTTGCATTGGTTGGCTGCGGCGCCAGGATCTCTTTTGAGTCTTTTGAGCGTGAGAGACACAGACACAAAGACAGAGAGAAATGTGTGTATCCCTTTAGCCAAATATAAAAAGCTATCTCTGGTTTAAATGTAGCATGTATTGGATGATGTAGGGAAGGTTGGCGTCATTGTTACGGTGTCTACACTTAGACCACAAGGAGAGCCTATCAGCTCTTGCGCTGGATGTTCTGTGTGTGGGCTGATGGACTGATGCAGTATTCCTGTACCTTGTAAAGGATTGCTCTCTCCCGCATGTTGACAGTAAACCTGGCAGTTCATTAATCCTGCCAAATCCCCCTCAAACTTACTGAAGTGTGGATTCTATTTCCACATTTCCCATTAGCCTTTCTTTGTGGATTAAACAGAGCCCTTTCAGAGAGAGCAGGCTAGACCCGGCCCAAAACTGCCTCGTATAATTGGGTTGTAATGGATTTCCTAGCGCTGTAGCATCCTCAATTTGGTCAGATCCATGGAACAAAAATATCCCCTCGTAGACCTCTGGTTAGTTTCACACTATTTGAGTATTACCAAAAAAACAGAATGAGAAGGTAAATGTCTTAAAGGGATAGCTCGAAAATGAAAATCTTAGTATTTACTCACCTTACAAACCAGCTCATTAAAACGAAAACAAAAACAAACAAACAAACAAAAAAATTGCTTAAAATATATGTTTTAAATGATTTCTAATTTTTTAATGTCATTTAAGTTCATGAACTACGTTAACAATTGATAAATATAATTAATTTAATGCAAAAATAACAAAAAAATATGTTACAACTATTCAAACTTTCATAACAACAAAACGGTCTGAATTATTTGTTGAAATATAAAGCTTAAGCCACTTTTATAAAACTTTTAAGATAATGTTGTTGTGTTTTTGCATCCAGTTTCCTTTCTTTTGTTATACGCAGATAATGGGTCTCTCCATGGATCCAATCATTAATTTTACCTTTTCAATTTAGATCCAATTTGGCTGTTCAACAGTTCCAGAGAGGTGGGGAGCCCTTGAAAAAACAAAACAAATGACCTGCTTGTTATTCAAAAGTTTTAGTTTTGTTTTGCAAGAAAAACAGTCATACAGGTTTGGAACGACATGACACATTTTTCATCAGCCAATTTCTGCATAATTTGCACCCTGCCAATGACATTCCTGGAGATTTTGACCCCTCTTACCTTCGTATTGTTCTCCTTATTTTTTCTGGTCTCTCTCAAGCACACAGACCACAGAAATCCTGCTGTTCTCTCCTTCTCACCCGGCGTGATTTTTATTCTCCAGATGTAAGTTGGTACAAGAGGAAGGTGACAAGGCGCTAGATGAAACATGTCAGGTGTCTCGCAGCCTGTAGGCATGGTTGTGTGTGTGTGTGTATGCATGTGTCGTGGGGGCGTGACTGTGAGTTTCATTGGGATTCCAGGCCTGTCTTCAGGCTAGACTGTCTTTCTGAGCATATGCCGAAGCACATGTATTCACAGGAAATGTTCACACCTCTGCAACATGCTGCTAACAGCGGTGCAGAAATGCCACATTTGTCAGGGATTAGTTTTTGAACTATTTTTCAAGTTCCTGCCACCACCACATCTCTTTCTTTTCCACCCTCTGATATATGAAGCCGTGGCTGTCCGCTGATACATGATGAATTCTAGGTCTGCAGCACCCCCAACCATTTCATGTCTCTGGGTGTAATGTTAGCGTAACCTCATGTCAACAGAGCTATCCAGGTTACGGTCTCATTTTAAAGTTGAGAGGTTCTCCGGGGTGTTTACTAGCTCTCCGTTGAACTTCAGCTCTTGAGTTTTTTTACACAAACAGGTTTTGCGACTCAGGCAGGATTACTTCATATAAATGTATGCATATATAAAGCAGGCTAAATCTCTACTAAGATTTTGAGTTAATTGTAACCTTTTTCAAATTAGTTTTTATCCTATAACTTCTTCTTTGTTACTTTTTGGAGAGTTTCTTTTTTTTTTTTGCCTCTTTTAGCTTTTTTATTAATTAATTAATTTATTTATTTATTTATTTATTTATTGGCTTATTAATATTATTTTTGCGGCCGGTCTGGTTTCACAGACAAGGCTTAAATTAGTCCCGGACTAAAATGCATGTTTGAACTGCTTCTGGTGAAAATATCTTGCTCTGACATATCTTAAAATTTTGTAACAGATGCATTAATATCTTAATTTAACTAAGGCCTAGTCCTGGTTTAAACTAAGCCATGTTTGTGAAACTGGGCCATTGTGTTGATAAATAATAAGATGGCAGTACTGACACACAGATATCTCAAATATAGTAGGTGGCACACAACTTCTGAATGCCTTTGGCACATCTCAAATGAGCCATTTTAATCTAGATTAATTTCAAAATGAATCTAGATTAATCAAGATTAAAAAAAATAATCTATGCCCACCCCTAATATATATATAACATTTTAGAAAACTTTTAGAAAACACTTGTTAACTATTATTAACTACAACTTTTCCCTCATTAAAATTCTTAATTTGCTGCTTATTAATAGTTAGTGCGGTAGTTGTTAAGTTTAGGTAACTGGTAGAATAAGGTCATGTAGAATAAGGCATTAATATGTGCTTAATTCTATTCATATTCTAGTAATATGCATGCTATTCAGCAACTAATAGGTGTAACCGTAAAATAAAGTTACCGAAACAATTGAACTCCGGTATCACGGTGATGTCTATTAGATAGATATTTTACCCTATTCACCTGGGGTTTCATAGATAAGTTTGCCAAGCTGAGATGATTATTTATTAAAACTGTCCATCTTAAGCCGATTTTAGGCATAACCCCATTTTAGTAGCCTGAATAGCAAAAAAAAAATAAATAAATAAACCATGAAATCTGATTTTAACTAAATCAATCCAAGTCTCATGAGGATGTGACTTGAAATCCAGTTAAATTGGATTTGAGTAGATCCGTTTCAGCATGAACAGATCTTCCGTTATTTGGGACACAACTATGAGGGGGAAAAAATTCAAAGTCTATGAATTGGGTATGTTTTGCACTTTATGAGTTGTCATGATGGACTTCAATAGAGGACAAACCACCATTCCTCCTCTGTCCACGCAGACAGCTTGCTGCTTATACACCATGTCTGGAAACCACTGATGCAGCAGCTCGAGTCAAACACTATGGCGTGGCGCATAGCTTTAATGAGGCCAGTTTTCACCAACAACGGGCCAGTCCGCTTCAAAGATGAAACCAAAACTTTATCGGATTAATTAGTCAGAAATTCATGCTAGAAAAAGCTGACTTTGGGTCATTTTAGTACTACACACAAACCACCTTAAAAACTGTGCAGGTGTATGTAGAAATTTCTTTTAATAAAACGTATTAGAATTTTTTTCAATAGAAAGGTACAACACAGTTAAAAAGTGGTTGGTAAGATTTATTTAACGTTTTTGAAAGAAATCTCTTAGGCTAGCACAACATATGCACCAATGGACATACATTATTAACACTAAACTCTGGGTTTGACTGATTGGTGTGCACACAGAAACAGCCACGGGTCAAACCATAATTATAATATTAGGTTTCCTAATTCTAACATATTTACCTTATTTAAGCTTTTCATTATTTTTGTAATACTGAATTAATATTGAGAACAAACAAATAAAATACCCGACTTTCTGTATTTCTTTTCTGATTAATGTTGCAATCAATGCTGAGCAAGATGAGACTGTTAAAGATCTAACAGGCTGCTGGGAAAACGCTGAGCTGGGTAAAAAGGGACCAATATGTTCCCTTCATAGACAACCATAAACAGGAACATGGATGGTAAAGGCCCTCAAAACAAGAGCAATTCCCTCCATTTCATTATTTAAAACATCTAAAGCTTAGTATTCCTCCTGAAGATCTTTATATATAGTTATCAGGCAAGAAAATTAAAATTAAAATATATTTGATAAAATAAAACCTTGATATTAAATTAAAATATCATATAATAAAATAAAATAAAATAATATAATAAAATATAATATTACATTTAATTAAATAAAATGTAAATTATTAAATATATTTTTTTTTATAAAAGAAAATGCAAAAGAAAAGAAAAAAAAACAAAAAAGAAAAGAAATATGTACACTGTTACACTACAACAGATCCACAACAAAAAGCTGCTAAACATCATCCTATCCCATTTTCTGGATAGTCTAGAGAACTGATGAGTAATAATCAGTCCTTATCCTCTTTCCTAATGCATCACACGGCCAGGTCAGGGACTACAGGTGTAAATCTGAGATGCCAGCCATGGGATTTAAAGGGGAAATGGATTGGGTCCGTCCACACCTCTGAGAGTCCAGCTGATGTGCAATTAATCCGAGGTGCTCCCGACAGCAGTGCTGACCCAAAGGTCTTCATTAGCATTAAAAGTGTCCTCACACATGCTCATTCAGTGTTTGAGAGAGATGCATTCTTCCTGGCAGGAGTAAAACATTCTGGCAGCAAACAAGGGGCAGAGTGCATGTCACACTAATCTCAGTCTATTAATCAAGGGCAGGTTGCATGTAAGGGGAATAAATAATTCACAAGACTAGCTGCGAAAAAACAAATAACGTAATCACAGTGATGTTGCAGTAAAAGGGTATGTGTCTCAGGAGAGAGAGGATGCTGCCCGCAAAATTACAAATGACTTCATTTCAAGTACACAAATAACCAAAAGACCATTATGAACGACTTTAGAAAGGTTTGAAAAATATATAAGTTAATAACATATAAAAACACATATTTATATGTTTTTATAATAGATAATAATAGATCATTTTATAATAGATTTAATATATACACATCCGTCACACTATTTAAATAATGTCAGCTAAAAAAAGGACAGTACTATACAGAACACAAAGCCAAAGGCAAACAACTCCATTAACAGGTAACCTTCATTGTGCAATATGCTTAATATAGCAAAACTGATACGCAAGAGCTCAACTAGAGGACAAACGCAGACATACACAATCATGGAACTACAAATCACTGGGGCAAACGTCAGAGACAGATAATGTAACCGAAGGGACCAACCCGAGAGGATACAAGTATGGATGGGATGTAGGCAGATTCAAGATGCATTACTCCTTTTCATAAAAACAGCGGAGTATATAAACCCACAGAAAGAATAGGAGGTTACAGTAAAAAAAAAAAAAAAAAAAAAAAATAAAAGAGAGAAAAGAAAATCAAGGGCACACTTAATCCAAATACTCCTGACATCTCCTGACACAACTCAAGTCATTGTATAGACGCTTAACCTTCAGCACAGAGGCCCTTTGTTGTTTAGGGATGAGATGTGATTGCATCCTACCACATACGGCCCAGCGATTCATCACACGCTATAAATTCCCTCAGTGTACATGTACATGATGGCCATGGAAAATGCCACTGGTGTCTTATTCATCAGGATATGTTTGTATCTAACTCTTACACCAGTGTCAGCAGAGCCTGGCCAGGAGACCCCACACAGGTAGACGAGGAGGATATACAAAAAAAAGAAAAAAAAGAATGCAGCAAAGTCAACTTGTCATGGCATCACAATTAAAATGACTATGATTGCTAAAGCTTCCTCAAAGGACTGCTGGGTTTTTGAAGGACACTCTTCACTAACAACGCACCCGTGAGACGTTGCGTCACATGATCAGCTGTGACCATCAAGTGTGAATGGAGAAATGTGAGTGGCAGACGTCAAAAACAACCCATCTGTGAAAGTATCATCAATCATTTATAAACCGTTATTTAGCGACTCTCAGTAATCGTGACTTTGCCAAGTAGGACGCATTGCTAGATCAACAACCTTGCTTGGTTGTCCTGGAACATTCCTCTCAATCAATCAGGTTTCAGAGAAATATCTATATTCATATTAACGCTAAACTACTGTTCAAATGCTTGGGGTCAGCAAGAGTTTAGAGATGAACAATGTTACCGGAAACGGTGGGTGATGGCTTTAATATCGGCAACTAAAGCACTACACTGTAAAACCGAATAGTTCAACAGGTGACCTATCTATTAATTAATTATTATATAGTTATTAGAGCCCAACTGATTTATCGGCAGGCTGATATTATCGGACGATATTAGGCATTTTCAAAACTATCGGTATCGGCATTTATAGGTACGAAACGCCCTTTAATCATGAGTATTGCATTACATACTTTGTAATGAGAGACACAGGAGAGGTGTTGTTTCCAAACAAAAGCAAACATATTGTATCTGTATCGCACCGTAATGGCCAAAACGAGTTGAAAAATATCAGCATATGCATTCCTACAATATTTCCATTTGAAACTAATCCTTAAACAAAATGAAACGGTTTCTAATATTTACATATAAATGTTTCTTAAGCAGCAAATCGGTATATTTGAATGATTTCTAAAGAATCGTGTGACACTGAAGACTGGAGTAATGATGCTAAAAATTCAGCTGCGCATCACAGCAATAAATTACCTTTCAAAATATATTCAAATAGAAAAGTGTTACGTTCAACTGTATTATTCCAGTCCTACTGTATTTCTTTAAACAAATAAATGCAGTCCAGGTGAGCATAAGAGACTTTAAAACCCTTGCAGCACCACAGAGCTCCTACAAATACTATATTATGCATGCAAGTCATTTGGAACGACCGTGAATAGATTTTTGGACTGACTTTGTGATATAGGTGTGTTAATTATTGAACGAAAATGCTTATGTGACAAGAGGGTGAATATACAGGGTACACACATCTCCCTAATCGCCTAAACTTTATTCTACACCTAATTGTTAAAGTAGTTAAAGTTTTAACAGAAACACATTAAGTAAGCAAATGTGGGCATCAATACATAGCTTTGGAGAGTTTAAAATCTATTTTAACGCAGTTTCCAAAAAAAACCCAGCAGAAAGCATCCACACGACGCCATTTCACACCAGCTGATGATCCTCTGAAATTTTCAAGCAAACGAGCGAGTGGCTTTTATGGTCTGTTAAGGAAAGCAGCGTATGGTAGTTTGTAGCTTGTCCATATTGCAGGCCCTGCTAAATGAGAGGCGCCAACGCATTTTCCTTGAGAGCAATTTTCAGGCTGTGTGAGCTGAACCATAGCCTGGGGTATTCATTAAGGCACGGCTATATTTCAGAGCACCTTGAGACTACAATGCTGCACAATATCCCACACTGATGCTGTTCCAGATCCAGCACCTTTTACAGTATATCTGACCTATAAAACCACTATAAAGTCTGATTCTCAATGGAAATCTATTAATATGGGGAAAACCCTTAACATTTAAACAGCACTGGAGCAAAATCCTTATGGCAGTTCTGCTGATCACACACAAGTGTATTTGAAGTAGGGCTGCTACTTTTTGAAAAAATGTATATAGAATATAATTGAAACCAGTAGTGTCACAGTGTTCTGTATTTAAAAAAAATGACACAGGAAAAACAAGCATTGTAAAACATGTCTGAGGTCACAGCTTTGGTGGGAAATCAAGACTCATTATATATTACTTAAAAAACGCTCATTGGCATATGGTTATATGCACTTAAGGATTTTTTTTTTTAACCATTGCACAACTTTTAATAGTTTTAATAGTTATATGTTCATCTGTACATGCTATCAATTTACACAGGATTTTCATTATGCAAACAGCTAGCTCATGCACAGTTATTCGGTTTCATTGTTGCACCGCTTGCTTAGAGAAAGATATAAATAAAAAAAAATTTCCCTCCATCTCAAACTAAATTTAGCCGAATAGGACATGTTTCTTGATCAACAACCTGTCATGTCTTTTTTTATTATAATAACCATTTTTTTATTTTTATATAAAATTAAATTAATTGTAATTAAACACAAATGAATCAAATAATTAATCAATAAATGTATCAAATTAAATATTTCTTTCTAATTAATTAAAATATGTATTAATTATACAAATCTTCCTTTATATAAAAATATTAGTGCTGTCAAATTATTAACTGTGATTAAATCACATCCAAAATAAAAAGTTTTTGTTGAATTTTTTTTTGTTTAATTAGTATATGTGTGTGTGCGCTGTGTAATATATATATATATATATGCATGCTCATTTTATAATAAATATTGTTTTATCATGCACACTAAATGCCACTGACATTTTTTATATCCCACTGGTACTACTGATGGTTTTGATGTGCTCACAAATACTCTGACATGGCATAAAGGCATCTACGATCGATTCTTTGCACTGCATCTATTGCAAATCACCTTCATACACATTTCCTTACATCATGCATTTGTGCATTTGGCAGATTCTTTAAATCAAAAAGACTTCGTTTGCATTCAAGCCATACATTTTTTATTTTATTTTTATAGTTCATGCACTGCCTGGAAACTGAAGCCGGTTTGAGCAATGACCTTGTTAGCGCTCTACCATTACATATATAATGATGCAAATGATGTCTTCAAACTGTGCAGTAGATTTGTTTCGTTTTCAGCATGTTAGCACCATCAACAGTAATACAGTCTCCAGGGGGGCGTTCGGTAGCCCACCACGGCAATGCAACACGCAGTCATTAATCTCCAGTGAGTAAATCACACGCTCTTTGTCCGTTCCTCAACGTTCACAATAAATATGAATTAAAGCGGCAACCTCACTGACTCATTTCGCTCTCCACGTCACAAGTTGATAAATGTTCTCTACTTCAGTGCTGAGAGGAGGTGATCCTTCCCATTTAAATTACCCCCGCCTTAAAACCTTTAAATAATGCATGCGAAGACGCACAGCTTTGCATACAAGACGCCATATCTGTGTTCCCCGTAAGCAAGAGTCTACGAGCAACAATACACAACAAGCTGTTTTAAGTATGAGACTTCTGTGGTCGTTGAGCTAATAATTAAGCTCGGTTTTCTGGTTGAGCAGAGGACGGCGCTTGGGAGTAGATGCTAAAACACAAAGTGGCTCCCCTGACGCCAACTGAACCGAACTCTACTTACCACATCTCGCTTGACACCGGAGCAGGCACGGTCTCTCCTTTTGTGCATTATGGGTGAACGGAGGCACACAAGGGACGTGCCTGCTTGTCCTGCTGTCTGCTGTAAGTAATGACTGAGAGCAGAGAGGATCACGGGAAAAAGCACAAGACTGGAAAGGGCAGATGGAAAGAGGAAAAGAAATGATCAACCTGTTGGCATTGAGAAGTTGGTGTCTGGTTTAAATTCAAAAACTGAGAAGAACGTCTGCTCTAATGTATTAAAATGACACTGTTAATCAATAAAAGGGGAAAAATTTGGAGCATGGGTTTTGGTGTGAAATAACAGTATCGGGAAGAACACAGATATGGCGTCTTGTATGCATAATGGATGAAAGTTCAGTCAGCTGGTCAAAATAAACTCTAAAAGGATGCCAAGCATCTTGTATTACTTGGAAGGGGTTTATTGTGGGAGGACTGCTTGAGTATATTCTCCTTGTTATTACAAGACCATTTACCACATAAATTAAACGAACATGAAATATTGATTTGAGATCCAATTCTTGTATTATGTGGGTTACGAAGAAGCCGTGGAGTGATACGAAAGACATCAAATGAGCATCGATACGTAGGAAATAAGTTGCCCGGGA
Source organism: Enteromius treurensis (assembly GCA_032275025.1). Lineage (NCBI taxonomy): Eukaryota > Metazoa > Chordata > Actinopteri > Cypriniformes > Cyprinidae > Enteromius > Enteromius treurensis. The sequence continues at coordinate 19,801,382 of JAUCMU010000063.1, forward strand.
AATCATCTTACAAAGTTCAACCAGAATCAAGTACTAAAGAGAGCAGAGTGATAAACAAACACTGATTTCCTTGTAACAATTTTTAAAACTGATTGAAAAAGAAAAATGCAATTTATATTCAATGCAAATGTTTTTCGTAATAATGTCTCTGCAGAGAAAAGCGTTACAAACTAATATCATTATATTAGATTTGGACGATCTGTTTTTCTCCTCAGGGATAAATACAGTGCCTCAAACTATGGTAAAGTAAGTTCCACTGACACACATGAGGATGTGTTTTTCTTACTAATTAAATGGAGATCGTTTCTGGATCACTCCGAGTATTAAATGACTAAGTGTTTGTTAATCGGAGCTATTCAAAAGGAACTAAAACCATTGACTTTTGCTGGATCACATTAAAAATTCAATCCAATGTAAAGCTTACACAATGTTTTTATTTGTTTTTATATTTTGGCTTGTTTGTTTTTGCCTGTGAATCAATTTGGTCCTGCCTGGGAGGACGATTAATAAGCACAGCTGGAAAACAATCTGTACAGAAAGTACCACTGCAGAATATATATAAAGAAAAAAAAAAAGGTTTAATAATAAAATAAATTATATGATAAAATAAATAAATCCATAACTTGAAGACTAATTTTGCAACTTGAAGATACATTTGAAAGTACATTTAAGTACATTAATATTGGAGTATTAATTCACTAAATTAATAACCTAACAGCCGCCCCTGCGTGCTGTGTGAAAACTGTCATCTGTTAACATAGGCGGCGAAAAAATACGCCCTGCTTACCGTGCAGTGTGAAACCGGCGTGAGCCATTGTATTCTACTGCGACAAAGCATGTGTGTGGCAAATGACATCAGACGTTTTCACTATTACTGAACCGATACCGAATCGTCTTCGTCTGCATCGCGATGCATTGTAGAAACGATTAATTTTGACACCCTTACTAATTAGCCTGGGCCCGCCCATACTTCCTGTGACGCTACATTCATTTCGCGAGTAAAGTTAGTCTGGCCAAGCTGCCGTTTTAGAGCATTTCTGTTCCCAAAAAAGTGGGAACCAATGAGAAACGAGTTCCCCCGCCCCAGGCACGACTGAGGCGGGTGTAACGCGATGACGCAGCAGTTCTGCGGTTCATGACAGGTTTTCTTTGAAAACGGAGCAGAAGTAATTAAAGTAAGTAAAGACATTTTCCAACTACTTTAATGAATCTAGCTACAATTGGTTACGGTGGCTTCAGGTTCCGTCGCTACGCATACGACATCAGAATGAGTGGTCTGATTGGTTATAGATTCGTCCAGTGGTATACAGAGGCATCTGATGGACGCAGGTTAAGCCCGCCTGTAGCCTGGCCAGACTAAGCTCTTATGAGCTTAATAGTCGCGGAAGCCAGGCTATACTCTAATGACTCATAGTTCTAGATCTGAATGGCTCTAGATTATACTGTAGACTAAAAATGAGAAAAATGCATTATCAAATAATAGAATAGAGAAAGGAAGAAAAAGCAACAGAAAGATAAGGCCAGCACACATACAAAAAGTTGGCCACTTTGCTGCAGGGTACTGTGATGAATTTCCACAAAAAGAAAAAAAAAAAGGAGAAGAAAAAAAGTGCAATAAAAAGCCAACAGCAGCCAGTTAGTCCAGTAAAGAATTTCACGATCGATTGGAATCATACATAATACATACATGATGCAAATGACCCCATATTGATTTGCATGGCTAATAGAGCAAAAATCCATTCTGGATAAACAGTCAGAGAAATAAAGGCACTGCTGTGATGTTCCTCACCTGCATTCAGCAGTATATGCTGCTGAAGCAAGCAAAATGAGCCACTTCAACCCCCAGGTTATAGTGTCCTTAAATGGGCAGAGCGTTAAAACACAGATGGCAGAAATATGGGCCACATGCTAATCAGCAGATTTCTCTACTTTGTCTATACATTTATTGATACACAATAAACTGCTACACAATGCTGTACAGCACCACTTTCCACTACTGAAACCTACACAGCTCAACTGCATCCGATTTTTGTGGAGCTTTTAGAAAACGTATCGAACAGCCAGTGACGCCTATTCACATCTCATTGTGAATCAATGAGACGGAGAGAAGAGAAAGGTGAGTCAAAAGGCGTATGCTTGTGTCTTTAAAGGTCTATGGGCGCTGCGAATGTGCGCACAAGAAGGCGTGTTTTTCGTACGTTTTGCAGGTTCATTCACCGGTGCGTGCACATGGGAGCAGAAGCCACGATTCAGTGCGGCTGTGATTTGAGCGGCGAGTGAGGATGGGCGGTTTTATTTTGGGCCTGTCGTCTGGTAAGTGACTGCCCAATCACGCCTGAGACGGCCTGTCTAGCCTGTCAGGCTGAAGTATGAGGGAGACAGAAGGCGGAGACATGGAGCGGGAGGCATTTATGATTGACAGACCCTGGCTACACTGCAGTGTAGACTGTACTGTACTACACTGTACAGATCATTTAAGCTTACTAAAAGAAACATTCATTTATTTTCTCCCTATAAGGTACATCTTGAATATTGCAGCAGGTTTTGTTTTATGCTACTGTATGTTGTGTTGCAAAAAATAAATAAATAAATAAATAAAATTATTAAAATCAGACATATTAAAATTTAAAACTAAGACTTAAATGAATAAATTAATAACAAACAAAAAACAAACAAAAACCAGACAACCCCCCCCCCCCCCAACCCAAATAAAACAACAAAATAGTAAACAACTTACCAATCCATCTCATTAGCGAGGTAAGGATCTGGAGGTATTTGGTCTTCTGCGCATTGAAAAAGGTGAAGGGCCCCAACAACAGTGTGAAGATAGACTGAAACAAAGCAAAAATACAGAAAACGAGTCAATAAAAAGCAAAAAGCAGTTTGAGCAATAGACGTGTGCCACAAGTAGGATACCAAGATAAATCTCCGTAAACATTCTGTGGTATTTTGACCTAAATAACTACCAAATTTGGCGCCTATCTCAGGCACAACTGAAGCGTATACGTGGGGCACTGACGCGTAGGACTTCATGAATGATGGCTGCTCCAGTTCTATGGAAATCTGGGGAGTTTTGCAGATGCATATGGTACACACACACTTACTTTCTATGCGCTTGTGTGCGCAGGCACATAGATTCACGACTCGCTTCTCATAAACTGCACAGACTCTTTGATATGTATATTAGAAAATGTAGCATCTCCACAGAGAGCTGGATCTCCCAGCCCTGGTGCTTGACCATGCAAGCAAAGCATTTACTCTGGATGTCCAACATCACGACTCACTACCACACCTTTTGTGTTTTTAAAGACTTCCTATCTGTCTTAAATACATATAACTGTTATAACAAGGCCACCTGTGAAACCCATATTAGGTGTGATCTTTCCATTTAAAAAACAAAACACGCAATCGCTGTTCAAGCAAGAAACTAAAATACATCTTTAACAATCCTGACCCGTTTTCTCTCGAAAGCAACCTCTAATCAGATTCAGCTGGCCTCTTGTGTTGCATCATAGAAGTTTAGCATTTTGCATATGGTGATTTGGTTTCTAGGCCACCAGCATACAGACGTTTGCCAACACAGTTGAAGAAACATCTGTCCCTTTTTTGAATTACTATTACACTATGAATGTGAATTTAAGTAAACCGATTCAATTTTGATGCCCTGTTGAGTAGACAGATTAATGGCTAAAAACAGAGCTCAACACACTTCGCTAAATTGATGGATGTCTCTCATTAAAGAGTGAACTGTAAACCACCATGATACCATTCATACTTTATCTTGAGAGGTGAGGAGTGTCTTGGTTTTTGTCAGGTCAGATAGGCTGAGAGTGAGATAACAGTCCATCATGATGCCTGAATGTCTGTCCAGATAAAAAGAGCTGACAGAGAGGCTTACAAAAAGGCAAAACCCTTTAGGGACAAGACAAAAGAGCAGAAGGCTCCAAATTCATGTGCGCTTCTTATAAAGGGTTGTGTAATGTATTATAAAAACAAGATGGCAGAAGTTTAAACAGTTACCAGGAAAAGGTTAGACTTGATAATTGAGAAAAATTCTGAAGAAAGGACAAATGGGTGCTTTTCTCCATTTCGATTTTGCTTTGAAACTATCACCACATTGCCTAGATTTACGATTTCAGTTTGAATGGACGTCTTGTACCGTATTACAGTTAGTCGATCTAAAACTATGATTGTGCTTTAAGCACTCAGTCATGTAGGCACGCAAATAAGTGGTCTGAACTTTTGCATATATATTTTTATGTATGTGTGTGTGTGCTCATTCTTTTGTAGTTAAACTATTCCTTTTAAAGCTAACGAATGGTCATTAACTTTTGCCAAGTCATTATTTACATCCATAAAAAGGCACCTCAGAGCAACCAATAAAGCGAAATAACACCATAAAAAAAAAGCATCTTTACCTTGATGAATTACTATAACGCATCGTTGTCAGCGTGAGTTACCTTGAAATGCATGCCTGCGTCACTCCCACCATGCAGAAATATACAACCAGCCCCTTGGTCCACGATGGTGGGAAACACTCACACAACCCTAACCATTTACTCCTAAGCAGAACTCCTACATCCCAGAACGGCCATAAAATACCAAATGCAATCTCATGTCAACTCAAAATGTATCAGATAACATAAACCCTGTAAAACAGCTCAGCTTTTATTTTTTTATAGAAGCCAATGTCTAAGCTAACCAATCTCAGCTCTGATGGCCGGCCCTGCAGTAGTTCCTCATCTAAAGCCTGACTTATAACATATGCTGCAGTTTCCGATTTGAAAACGGACGCTGGCAGAAAGGTTGGAAACTTGACAGGAGCTCGTCCACACATGCCAGGAGGGCAGAGCGATAGTAACGGATTTCCATTCCCTGTCCCATTCCAATAGTGTTGCTGGTGCTGATAGTGAAAATGGTGCAACATTGGCACGCTGGTGCACAACGCATGCCAGGAAAGGACAACAGGAAGGAAGTTTGGCAATAGATTGGAGTGAGGGGAGAAATGGAGGGACAGGGCCAGGCAGAGAGGGCATCAGGGGAAGGAGAAAGAGCGAGAGCCGCGGGGTGCTCGGTGACTCAGACATGACACAAAGAGAGACAGAGAGGCACCGTGACATATTGTACTTCTTATGAGAACACAGAACTCAATTAACACTAATAGTGTAAAATAGTGTTAGCAATGTTTACTAGAGCAAGCATCTCTGCCACTACGGTTTATTCTTGGGGTTAAAGTTATGATAAAGGCTCTATGGCATGAAATCAAAGAACATTTTAATAAATGGCATGATTTAAAATGCGATTAAAAAAATGTAATTAAAATGGCATAATGTCTTAATTGATAATAATAATAAACAATGATAATAGTAACATACAATATTAATTGCAACATAACAATAGATTTCACATACTAAAATATATATTAAAAAAAGATTAAAATAACATTCAAGGTTATACAAATTAAAACCGTAATATAACTGAATTATTTAATAATAATTTGCAGATAAACCCTGATTTTTGCATGAATTGATTATGCACATTTAATAGAGTAGTGTTTGTTTAAAAAACAAAACAAAACTGATATTACTTGCCAGTGCATTGTGGGAAAAACTGTATATTGTACATTTTGCACAATCCGCCCAGCCGAATATTTAATGTTTTTAATATATCTTCCTTCAAAGGCAATATGCACATTTACTGCCGTTCTTAATATGCTTTATCTTTCACCATAAACATGCTGTTGCCGGATAAACACTGAGTCAATTTCCATGCTAATTTTGTCCTTTTGCAGTCCAAAAATTGTGGTCACTGGGGCATTCTGACCGATTTGGGTATCCTCTTTTGGGTGATTGTAATGTTCCTAAAGCAATATCAGATAACAAATTCAGCAATACTGAGCTCATCTAAATCCGTCACTTGACTGAAATGAGATAAGCCAAAAAAAATTAAATGAGAAAATGCAAAGGTGAATAGCTTGACGGAAAAGCAGGACTTGACTTATCGCATCAATATGAGTGAAATGAAACCAGCGGTCGATGACCGTTATTTGGCACCAGGGGATGGTGACACTGTCAAGGCACAAGACGTCAAATTCAAAATAACAAATATCTGAGCAAGTGAGATATTGGCATTATGACTTGAGTTTCGTGTTTGGAAACAAACTATTTTTGTTCAAGTACATACTTCACCCTTACACGTACTAAACAATGTGTGACTGCAGAAACGGCCCAATACATTACACCTGTCAGCTTCTATGTAAAGTGTGTAGTCAGCAAAACCAGTATGGGTTTCTTTCTGATTACTCCCCTAACTTCAGATGTACTAAATGTGGATGGCTCTAGTGGGCATTTGTCTCTGGGAAGTGCTTTCGCTCTAGTGGTAGCATGACACAGAGTCTACAACGTGGAGGTGCTACCACGAGACAGACCAGTACATCAGGAAACGTAGGAGGGCAACAACCCAGCAGCAGGACCGCTACCTCTGCCTTTGTGCAAGGAGGAACAGGAGGAGCACTGCCAG
>JAUCMU010000063.1:19808000-19823124 GCA_032275025.1 Enteromius treurensis
AGTAGGAAACGATGGTGTTTGAGACTCACAGTATGTTATGTCCATGTACTGAACTCTTATTATTCAACCATGCCAAGATAAATTCAGTTTTCCATTCTATGGCACCTTTAATGATCATTTTATAATCTTATTTAAAAGAATAATCATCAAATACACTTCCTTTTCCATCCATCCTTCATGACCCTGCACATATTGCTCTCCCATAAATGCTGTTAAAGATGGACGGTTTGATTTATTCTTGTCTAATATAAAGAGAAATAACTTCTTCCTTATTTGTTTAAATGGGAGATGCAAAGCTTTATTTAAATAAAAACTTTAATTCTCTTGAAAAAAAAAAATAATAATAATAATAATTTGTTATGATAAACCATTTTCAACCAAAAACCATATCTCCTTTTATTCATTTAAGGGTCATTGCAGCTGATGATTATAATAATGATGATAGTCTTACACCGTATACCGTGATATTTTCTGAGACGATTATCATACCGTGAAAATCTCATACCGTTACAACCCTAGTTGCTTAACTTAAGTTGAAAGTAAAATGCACAACAATTTTAAGCTATTTAAAAGCAAAGAAAAATGAGAAGTAGAGAGAAAACTCAAATTAACTAAAAACAAACAGCTTGACGCCAAATTGCCACTTATTTGAAAGTGAAATGAAGTAAAATGCGAAAGAGGAAGAGGGGGGAAATTACCCACCATGGTGATAAGTCACACCTTGACTAAAAGGTGGGGAAATTTCGCGATTTCTAGCTAACAAAAGTCAGTTCCTCTGCTTATTCTAGACCGAGCTGAGAGCCTCACCGATAGTGGCGCGGATGAGAGGGGAAGGGTCTCCGATGTTGTTCAAACATTCCTGCTTGATGAAGTGCGCGACTGCAGGGGGGAAGTTCTGATAGTGAACCTTCACGTTGTTCTTCAGTATCAGACCGCTGAGAGATCGAGTGGGCTCATCTGAAGAGCGTGAAGAAATGAAACAGACCGTTATATAACCAAATTCATACACAAAGACTGTCTGAAACCCTAACGAAACAACCCACATGTGCAATAGGATTAGAGCAGCAATAAAAATTAGCTTATATATATATATATATATATATATTATCTAAACGAACCCAGACACCCACCTTCGGTTTTCAGCCTTGTCAGAACGAAGATGAGATAGTTGTTGAAATCAGGAAACTGATTCAGCTGCTCTAGTTTCTGAGAGTTAAAATGAAAGACATTATAATAAAGTTTAACTGGCTGTACATAAATAGTCGCAGTTTAACATGTGCATTGCCGCTACTTTGATAAAAACAGACAGAATAATTCATTTAGACTTATGAAATAAAATCCCCATTATGCCACATAAACAGTATTTTTTTGTAACCGGTGTCCAAACATATTACTGCACAATACAAAGTGCATAGTAAAGTTAACAATTTCACAAACTAGGCGATTACAATTGTCATGATATCAGTATTTCCATACTAATACATCTTTGCAAGACTGCCATTTATATTTATATATAAAAAAAAAAAAAAGATTTTTAATATCAGTACGGTCACCACCCACATATAACAAGTCCCTTTAGAACCGTAACCGGCAGCCAATATTGTCTGTGTAGATGAGGATATACCTGCTGCACAGCTCTCTGCGTGGCTGTGTTTGGAGACTGGGAGTCTCTGAGGAGATGCAGGACCTGCTGGAGGCCTTGTTCATCTGGCTGCCACTCCATCCTACGCATAAACCACAAAAGACACAAACAATTACATTCTCCCTCCTCCTGTCTTCATAAAATACTTCCTCATATCAAGCTATTGCAACACCTACTACTGCAAAATGACTCTTTCCACTTTGTGGTCTATGTGCGTCTGCAGAGCAATGTAGTACTACGTCGAACTACTACTCCAGTGTGTATTATGAAGGCATTGATATCCATTCAATATCAATGCATACATGCATAGAAGCGCTCCAGTTTAAAACATGCAAAACATCGACTGGTTTAATCTCTGTATCAGTGACTGGAGATGAATTTCGTATCTCTCCATTTAAAATAGACACACTGTATTTAAATTCAAATTTATATATACTTTGTATTTTAAAAGTATGAGTTTCCATGCATATCTTGATCTCAATTTCAGACTAAATAAGTTATTTTTGATCATTTTGACCTTTTTTTTAAATACATTCTATTTCGTTAAAAGATAGGGTTTCTAAAATGCAAAAAAAAAAATGGATAAAAATAAAAAGTTAATCCACGTGCTGAACAGTTTACACTACTCACACTAGTTTTACACTATTCAACGCGTAAAGTTATAATAATTTGCGCTCTCAAACGCTCATCGAAAAGCCGGTATTTTGTGAACTGCAAAATTTGAATTTATGCATGTGGTTTGCGCTATTCAGTACAATTCTGCATGAAGTTGGGGGGGAAAATGTTTTTCCGATGTTTGACCAAATTATTGACCGACATGCAATGCAGACAAAGCATGAAAAAGCAAGAAATGCACACGGGCATGCCTGCATACCACGCTGAGGCCTTGTCTCGCTCTCCCTGTGCAACAGTGTGCTTTGAAAAACTCAGACACTACCCGCGTTAATACGCAACAATAACCTTAATAATAACACCAGTGTAAACATCATTCGAAACTTTACATCCTAAGGCTACACGTAAATGCTATTTTATTCCCCTAAAACAGCATTAGACGCATACAAGAAGCGTCTATCTATGAGCTATGGTTAGCATGCACGCTCGTAGCCAATCCATAGTGCTAACTAATATTGTGTTAAGCTCTCGCTATTTATATTATATAATGTAAATAGCGTTAAGGATGATGACTAGGTCGTGTTCACTTACACATGCCGCGTGCGGAGGCCTATCGATCAGCTCGTGCAGCGTGGAGCTCGCGTTAGTCTCGCGCAACGGCACTCTCAAACACTTCCGCAGCGCGAGCGCTACAATCAGGAAGTGACGCTCTTTCGGTCAGCGCTATACTGCTGCCAGCTTCATATAAACTGAAGGGAGGGATTTTGTAGCAATACGCCGTATAGAAACAAGTAGGCTATATGTAGAGTTAGAGTTGTCTACGCATATGTTTATGCAAATGTATGTGAGTCTACCTTACACATGTATATGATATTTGCCTTATTTGTTCGTATCGTTACAAATTTGGAATGCAATAAAAAAACGTAACCAGTCCAAAAATATATACTATCAGTTTGCCACAAATGAGCACCAACTAAAATAGAACAATAGGCTATACATTTAGCATTCACAGAAGCAAGAAATATTATAAACATAAAATTAATACATTGTAACGTGTTAATAAAAGAGGAAACACCAGGTTCGTGACGTCACAGGAACATGGCAGCGCACGGAGGCTATTTCACCATGCGTTGTTCTAATCTACTCTGGATCATCGTGCTGACTTTGAAAACTTGTGAAGTTTTGTGAGTGCGCAACTGCACCGCTTTAAAAAAAAAAGATATAAGTGATTTATTGTGTTGACGATGATCTTATAATCTTCCTTACTTTGTGTTTATTGGAAGAATCGCCAAACGACTCCCTTTAAATGGCCAGGATTTACTGTGGGCCCCTGCACACATTTGCACTACTGATTTCTGTACTTCTGATTCTGGTGCACAAGGACAAGAAGGTTTCATTTGCCTTTTCTCCATCAGCAGAATGGCAGCATAGTTCAAACATCTCATACAGGAGCAGTAGTGTTAATAACGTATCTGCTGATCCTAGGACTCCCTCTAGGTCAGTCAGAGATCAGTGTGGTGTAGCTGTGGACAGTCGCATCGACTGTGCCCGGGACCGATCTGTGAGCCGGGCTGATTGTGAGGGCAGAGGATGCTGCTATGTGCCCCTGCCTCAATCTGGGTTAGGAGGACCACCGTGGTGTTTCTACCCAGTCCCTTACCCAGGATACAAGATGGGGCCCCTGTTCCCCACAGAGAAGGGCCAAAGAGCCACCCTGGCCCGTTCTGCACCCTCATACCTCCCCCGGGACATCCCCACACTGCAGCTAGATGTGATGCCTGAGACCTTTGGTCGTCTTCACCTCACTGTGAGCAATTTATTTAGTCGGCTCAATTTGCAGTCATAAAGATATTGACATTTGTGAGGAAATTCAATACAGTCAGATGATCTGTCCTCAGATGTCCTGGGAAAGATAAATGCTTGAATCAGCTAAAATCATCTGAAAAATGCATCAGAAATTGTTTATTTTGGTTTTATTTAATTTCTCTTAGTTTAAGGTTGGAATACACTGCCATAGTTTTACCCAGATTGCACTATTTTTGTTCTTAGACTAGTCAATTTATTTATTTATTTCTTCAGATTTCAGTTTTTTCTTTTCTGACAAATAACAACACATGCATATAGTACATCTTAAACAATTGCATAGCATCTATTGCTTAGAAGCTTTTCACTTTTAGATACATGTTATTGTCAGTCTTAAATTGTTCAAAAATTGTTAAAATCAACATCTTTTTGTAAGTAAATTATCAACTCTCAACCCCAAAATTTGTACCTCAGGGAGTTTCCAAATAAATTACTATTTTTCTTATTTATCTTAACTCTATAGCGCTAAACATCAAGAGAGCGGTTCAACTCAATGGAAGATCAATATGAAACCTCCACTTTATTCGAGAGGCAATTAATCAACACTAATCTGCTGCTAGTCAGAGAAAAACGCAGTGTATGATGGGAATATATATATATATATTATATTCAGACTATATTTGAATCCAGTTGGAGCAAGTCAGACATATTTTACAGCACATACTAGTTCTTCCATTCTGAATGACTTCTGGTAATGTGTGATTCTCAGTTGTTTAGTGTGTGATGGCTAGTTTTTTGATGGCAATAAAGTGCCTGTATTGATAGTGCACTCCAGGCTTTAAATTGACCCAATCTTACTTTATTTTACAAATTTCCCCTTAACACAGCTGAAAGATCCAGCATCTCCACGATATGAGGTTCCCTTTGTGACGTCCCAATCCCGGGGCCACAGGGACATACAAAACCCCCTCTATGATGTTGACTTCCAACCAGATCCGTTTGGACTCATTGTACGGCGAAAATCCAACGGCCGGGTTCTGTAAGTGACTAAGAGTAGATAATGTTTCTTGTGCAAGTTTTCTTCTGATAATGTTTCTGTGTGTGTGTGTGTGTTTCTGACTGGCAGTCAATGACAGTCGATTTAACCATGTAGGAAAAGTTGCATAATTTGGCACAATTTTATCAACCTTTAACAAATGCATTGTATTTTTCTTCTCCTAGTCTGAATACTACAATAGGCCCACTCCTGTTTGCAGATCAGTATCTACAGCTCTCCACCAGAATGGCCTCCTCTGTGATATCTGGCTTGGGTGAACATTACACCCCCATCACGCTGGACCTCAACTGGAGCTCTGTTTCATTATGGAACAGAGACATGGCGCCACATGTAAGATCATCATTTCACTTTCTACTTTAACTTTCCTTTAGTTTACACCTGTATTTAATGTTTGATATGGGCGTTTGTAGAGAAGTGCCAACTTGTATGGCTCCCACCCTTTCTTTTTGGTCCAAGAAGGTGATGGACAGGCTTATGGAGTCTTTCTTCTCAACAGCAATGCGATAGGTACAGTTTCGTTGTTGTCAAAAAAGACAATGGGTCTACTTTTTAAAACTAAAAGCTTTGATAACCTGCCAATTGCAGAAGTGTTTTTGCAGCCCGCTCCAGCATTAACTTGGGTGACCCTCGGAGGAATACTGGACTTCTACATCTTCTTAGGCCCAAGTCCCCAGAGTGTGATTCAGCAGTACCATGAGGTTATAGGTATTTAACTGTCTGCATGCTGTGTGATAGTTGTATTTTACCCACGAGGCAACTGGTTTTATGGTTGGATCTTGTCATTTGAGGTTATCCCATGATGCCACCCTACTGGTCACTGGGCTTCCACCTCTGCCGCTGGGGTTATACATCCACCAACATAACAAGAACAGTGGTGCAGCGCATGCGCCAGGCCAAGATCCCTCTAGTATGTTCCCCATGTTCCCCTGTGTTTCTCAACCTAGGGTGGCACCATAGCACACTTCCAAGTGGGCCTCAAGATGACTTAAAATGATTTAAAATTCAATTAATTTTAAAACTGTGACTTGGAAATGTAGTGAAAATAAATACAGTCTTAAAAGTACATTAATGATGAACATACACTAGTTAGTTAGGTCAAGTTCTAATATATTTTATCATGTAGAAATTGTAAAAATAAATGGGCGCAGGGCTTTGAATATCGTTTCAAGACAAAGGGAGGCCTTTGAGGAAAAAGGGTTTGAGTAAATAATGTACTCAAATAGTTTTTAACTATAGTATGCTATAGGGTTATTCTGTGTCAGTTAATCCTAAACTTATCCTGCAAAATATTTTATTTTGTTCATATTTATTATTGTAGGACGTACAGTGGAATGATCTTGATTATGCAGACCAAGGAAGAGTCTTTACGATTGATCCTCAAAGATTTGGAGATTTGCCCCGAATGGTTGAAGAGCTCCATCAGCTGGGCATGAAGTATGTGCTCATTCTGGTACGTGGATGATTTTTTGAGAATATCAGTGATATTAGTATATTTAGTGAAAATAAAGACCAATAAGCAAATGGGTGTTGAATAGCACATGTGTTTGTTCTAGGATCCAGGCATCAGCAGTGCAAGTCCTCCCGGTTCATACAAACCCTTTGATGACGGGTTGAAGAGAGGAGTGTTCATCAAAAACTCCACTGGACAGATCCTTATTGGGAAGGTAAGTGCCACACATGAAATATATTGTCAGCAAAAGTCATGATCATGTGATTTACAGCATGTATCTTCTTCCTACTCTGTTGTAATATTAGTAGTATTAAGTGGTGTCCTCGAAAAGTCAATGATTCGATTCGAGGAGCCTGATTCCACTCCCAATCTCTGTGTGGAATATTCTCTGGGTGTAAAGATCATATCATTTTGCTCAATGTCAATTTCACATAGAACTACCAGTTGTCTCCCAATATATTAGTTGAATTAATTAATTTTGAATTGAATTAATTATGTCTGTCGAATGACTGACACGACTCTTTTGCCCCGCCCCCAAACATATGATTCGACTATCAGTCGACTATTGGCAAGATTAAAATATTCTAATTAGACTTAGTCGGGGACACCCCTAATAGTACTATAGTTATTATAGAATATGGAGGAGAGCATTGTATCTTTATTTCTTACCAGGTATGGCCGGGTCCAACTGCTTTCCCAGATTTCACCAATCCCACAACACAGGACTGGTGGATGGACTGCATAAGAGTCTTTCACAGTCAAGTACCTGTGGATGGACTCTGGATAGTAAGTATTTTACCTTTTAAATAAAACATAAAGGATATTTTACAAAGGAAGCAAAACATCTATATATGATATTCCTTCTTTATGAAAGTTATTTCTTATTTATTTTAAAAATATTTTAATGTATCTTTAAGATCTCTTAATGTTATTATTTTATATATATATATATGTTTTTATTTTATTTTATTATAGATTTCATTATTTCTATTATTTAACATGTTTTTATTAGTTTTGTTGAAAAAGTGGCCAAACCTAGCTGAACATATACATATATGTAACTTACAGATAGCTTCTACATTTCTTTGAAATTGTGTTTACAGGACATGAATGAGCCGTCAAATTTTGTGCAGGGCTCTGTGGATGGGTGTCCTGACTCTGACTTGGAGAAACCCCCTTATACACCAGGTCAGAATAGTAAACTCTTAATATCCTTTTTTTTTTAAATTGATTATTATTGATTTGATGTGACCTGCATGAAGAGATGTGTCTGGGTTTACAGATGTGATCGGAGGTCAGTTAAACTCGGGAACTCTGTGTGCGTCCTCACAGCAGTATCTGTCCAATCACTACAATCTGCACAATCTGTATGGGCTAACCGAGGCCATCGCCACCCACAGGTAGAGAAATGTCCCTTCTGTTCATAACAGCACTGAATGTATCACATGGCATGGGGAAATACCTAAAGTTCATTGGGAGACGCTATTTGGTTTGACATGTTGCAGTTGTGTATTTCAGGGCACTGTTAAAAGTAAAGACCACTCGGCCGTTTGTCCTGTCCCGGTCGTCTTTTCCAGGACTGGGCTGTTTCTCTGCACACTGGACTGGAGATGTGCAGAGTAACTGGGAGCAGCTTCGCTTTTCAATACCTGGTTAGAGAGAATCACACTAACAAACATATGCTAAAACATGGTTTCCAATAGGATAAAAGACGTTTTGCTTAGATTTGGTTTTAACATCTGATAATGCTCAAAGCAAACTAACGATTCAAAGTACCATTAAATAAAATGATAATGTTCATAATGCAACCTGGCCACCCAGATGTGCACGTTTCATCCCTGCTTTTAGCATGTTGCTTTGTTTGTGTGCCTGTACCAGGTGTGCTCCTGTTTGGACTCTATGGCGTTCCGTTAGTGGGAGCTGATGTCTGTGGGTTTAGAGGTGACACTACTGAAGAGCTGTGTGTGCGCTGGACACAACTTGGAGCCTTTTACCCCTTTATGAGAAACCATAATGACAGACCCAATGTGGTGAGATGTCAATCAACAATTTTAAGCCAGCTGGGGAAATATGTACATATTGATAAATAGATATAATATATAAAAATATGGGTCAAAGTTAAAATGTCCCATTTTGTTAAATTACAACAACATAAACATTTATGTAAACAAAAGAAGGGAAAAATATACTTATTGTACGATGTCATTTTAGTGCCACATAAATAAAATAAAAATAAAAATATATATATATATATAAGATGACGAAATGAAAGTTGTAATATTTTGTGAATAAAGTTGAAATTACATGAATAATGTTAAAATAATGTTTTTTCAAGCTCGTTAAAATCACAAAAATGCCGTCATATTATTCTGACTTGTACTTATTATTTTATTTTATTTTATTTTATTTTAATTATATTATTTTATTATTTTGATTAATGAAAATAGTAATATTGTGAAAAGACTATTTATAATTTAAAAAACATTTTATTTTATTTTAATATATTATTTTATTATACATTATTAATAACTGATTTTAATTCTAATATTCTGATTTAGTGCTTAAGTAAATTTTCATGTTATTATGAATATTAAAAACCATGCTGCAGCTGCTGCTTAAAACGTTTTTGGAAATGTTCTGTATGAATAATTATAAGCATGCACATTACAAGCTTATAATTATATGTATTATATTATATATATTACTTATAAAGCACGTATTGTGCATGACCTTATTCTACATCCTTAATCCTACTCAACACCTAAACTTACATACTATTAATAAGCAGTGCATTTTATTGAGGCAAAAGTTGTAGTTAATAATATATATTCTTAAGGACATCAACACCTAAAATAAAACTCCAAAAGAGGTGTACAATATGGGATCTTTTATATAGTGAGAATTTGTCCTTAAACTAAAGTGTGACCAAAATATTAGCAGTATATGAATATTTCTTCCCATATTCCATACTGCCAGCCCCAGGAGCCGTATGTATTTAGCCAGCGAGCCCAGGATGCCATGAGGACTGCGATCAGACTGCGATACTCTCTGCTGCCCTTCCTCTACACACTGTTTCATCACACACACTCCTCCGGCAGCACCGTGGCCCGTCCTCTCTTCCTTGAGTACACATGCATGCTCGTTTCAGCTCGATATCTTCATCTGAGCTTAGCGATGAACTCTTTACTGAGTCCGCTCATTCTTTCAGGTTTCCCGCCGATCCCGATTGCCAGAGCATTGACAGGCAGTTCCTGTGGGGCAGTTCACTGCTCATCAGCCCCGTTCTGGAAGAGCGAGCGCTGGAGGTGACGGCTTATCTTCCCCCGGGGACTTGGTACAGTCTGCACAATGTAATCCCTCCTCTAAAGCTCTACGTATTAAATCAGCACATCAATAGCTTTTATCATAATTGTTTAATTATTTATTCTTCCCTAAGCTCAATTTGGAAAGAACTGCTTTCTAGTTAAATACATCTTAAAATCAATCGAATTTTTATATAAAAATATATTTATATATGATATAAATATATACATATTTTCAAAATATATGCTACGTGTGTATTTATATATACTTAATATATATGCGTTTATTTTATATATATATATATATATATATATATATATATATTTATGCATTATTTAAATTTTTTATTTATTTTGGATGCGATTTATAGCAATGAATCCTTTGTCAGCACTTATTTCTTTGTAATTAACTGTTATTAAGTGTATCTTATTGTTAGTTCATGTTATCTAATGTAGTTTCCTAATGTTTACAAATTCAATCTTGTAGTGTTGTAATATTAGTCCAAAATGCAATTTGCTTGTCATATCTTAGTTGTTGAAACTGTAACTATTTTTTCCAGCCTCCCTTTAACCCACACTATTAATCTTTCTAGTATTTACCTTG
This sequence comes from Enteromius treurensis, assembly GCA_032275025.1. NCBI lineage: Eukaryota > Metazoa > Chordata > Actinopteri > Cypriniformes > Cyprinidae > Enteromius > Enteromius treurensis. Next base: position 19,818,471 of record JAUCMU010000063.1, read on the forward strand.
TAAATACCTTCAGATAAAGTCCAAAGCCTTCACATTGAGATATGTTTACAAAGTCAAAATGTAATTCAAAAGCTTATTGTATGACCTCTTCAAGACAAATGACTATTTGTATGTGATTGAATCATAGGGGGAAGCGTATTACAGTAAAGGGCAATACACTCTGTTCCCTGCTCCATTAGACACCATTAACGTTCACGTGAGAGAAGGGAGCATCATCCCGCAGCAGGTGCAGTAAAGACTAGATCTAGAAATATTCATTCATTTAATTTAAGCTTTGTGTAACAAGTGAATTTTGCCATTTCTTATTTGTTTCTCAGGTTCCTGCATTGACGACTACAGCGTCTCGCAAGAATCCTTTCATCCTAATCGTGGCACTGTCTGTGGGAAACTGGGCTAAAGGGGAGCTCTTCTGGGATGACGGGGAAAGTCTGGACACTTTTGAGCGTGGAAATTATTCATACGTTCTCTTCTTTGCTGAAAAGGTACAAAATTGGGTGCTTGGATTTTGCTTTCATCTTGACTTTTCTATTGAACATCTGATTCCTATTGTTATACAATCCAAATCCTGTTCTGATATAGAACAAAACTCATCTGTGTCTTGGAAGGCTTGGTGGTGAGTAACTTATCAGCAATTTTTCACTTTTAGTTGAATCTTTTAATATTTCCCTGCAGTCTTATGTGGTCAGCAAGCCAGTCAAGTTAAACGGATCTCTGGATGGTTTGGTCCTGGGGGAAGTACGTGCTTTTGGGGTTCAGACACCACCTACATCCGTGTGGGCCAATGGCCAAAAGGTTCATGACTTCTCTTACAGCCCAGACATCAAGGTATGCAACAAGTGATTTTAAAAATGTGCTGAAATTAAAAAGCTGTTGTGATGAAGTAGTGAATTTGTTTGTGTTGCAGGTTCTAACAGTGCCAGGTCTGGACTTACCCATGACAGCCATGATCACAGTCCAGTGGAGCTGATGAGAATGCTACTGCATATAGAACTTTTTTTTTTTATCCAGTTATCATTAGCAGCATGTTTCTGCTATACCTTTTCATTTAAATATTGGTTTTGCTGTAAAATAAATCTTTATTTTTATTAAATGCCCTTAATGTTTCATTGTTGTGTGACTGTGATAGAAGAAGCAGAATCAGTATTTCACATAACCCATAGGTTGTTCCTTTATATTTACATTTAGCAGATGATTTTAGCAGCCACTTGCCAATCATTGCCAATTGCAGTAGATGTAGCAAGGTTTTATTTTTATTAAAAATAAGACTTATTTATCTTCTGTGCTTTTAAAATTATACAAATGAATATATAGTCACATGTGCATAGTGGGGTTATTGCATTTATTTCAAATAAGCTCAGATTTAACTATATTTCATTGTAATAATATAATATTAGAATTGTATATTTCATAGATGTTTTATATAATTATATTTATTACACACACACACAAACAGTGTGATACTGGAGCACAAAACCAGTTATAAGTATAGCAAGGGGATATTTGTAGCAACAGCAAACAATATATTGTATGTGTCAAAATTATTATTATTTTCTCTTATGCCAAAAATCATTAGGATAATAAGTAAAGATTATGATTATTAAGATTATTATTTTTAATTAACTTGTAGGCCTAATATGCATTTTTAGGCGTTTTTCTCAATATATCCTAAAAAACATGAAAAGCTTATCTCACACACATTTAATTAGTTCTTAGTGACTGGAGACCACAGTGATTTAGATTTTTATTTCTGCCTGTGCAAGTTATTTCTTTAGGTTTATGTTTAAGGTATGTTTAGCTATATACACATTTTTTTTAATAAAATGCTAATCCCATCGCATTGTGAACAGAAAGTTGTGTCGTCTACAGATTATTATGAACGGGACGCACGTTAGTACCTTCAGAGGAAGCGCGCCGTCGTTCCGGAAGCAGCGGAATGTCGGTGGGCGGAGCGTTGAGTCTGGCGTCAGCGGCGGCGTGCGGAGTGAAGTGTCACCGATAAACACACGCGTCATTCACCGTAGCTTGGATCGGACGCGCCGCTGCTGACATGGACGCGTATCGACGGCTGTAATCGTTTCTGGTGCTGAAGGTAAGACTGCTGCACGGGTGCTTTTTCGAATACAGATGTATTCCTACGGCTGTCATCTTTGGAAGTAGTGTAGTTCGCGTCCCATATGGGTACAGCAGTGCACACTGTACAGCAGATATAACGGGACGCCTGCACGACTTCCGTCTGAAATCAATCCTCATACGAGATACGAGATCCCTCAAAGTGGGACGAAATGGCTTGTCCATTAACATACAGTACTGATAGAGGTCAATCACACTGATCAGAAAGACAAAACAGCTGAGACAGGCCTGGATATTATCTCTGTTTTTTTTTTTTTTTTTTATAAGTCTTGTTATGTATTTGCATGCCGTAATTTTAATCTTAAGGCATGCACACGGCAACATTTAGTTTTTAAAAGACTTGTAACTTTGCCATTGTGGTTAATATAATTTTGCCCAAATAGATTATTTTATGATACTTCTTAAAGGGATAGTTCACTTAAAAAAAAAAAAATCTGTTTTGCATGCACATTATTTTTTTTTCTTTCATTTGTGAAACACAATACAAGGTCATAGTTCGTTTTTAGGTATGTTTTAATTATTATAAGTGCAATGCAAATGCATCTACTGTATCTACTCATGATAGCAAATAATCAGTTTTAGTGTTAGAAAATAGTAGTTAAAGACATTTAATATAAATAGAGTAACACAGATGCTTATTAAAAAGATTGGAGTATGTTTTTATAAGAATATATATATATATATATATATATATATAATTCTTTCTACTGTAGAATTTAATGTTTAAGTCGTTTTTTTGTGTGTAATTGTTCATTACTAACAACGGTTTTAATGAAATCCTGTTCCATTTTTCCCCCCGATTAATGCCCTAGCTCTTAAATTTAATTCAAACTTTCACATAATAGTCAAACTTGGCACATAGTGATCCAATACTAGGGGTTCAATTAGGCTGGAATGATCTGGAACAACGCTCTGGCGCCTTTAATTCAATTAAACAAAAAAAACATAGTGTCAATTTTAATTTACTTGTTGTTTTCATTTTCTTCTCTTTCGGGACTCATTCAGTTAGCAAACATTACGCATCGTAAGGGCCGGACCCTGATAGAGGTGACACACATTTGCCTAGAGCGTCTCTGACGGGTTCTCGCTGACTGTTCCAGTCAAACTGCTTAATAAAATGCAACCAAATGTCCTGCCATTTTTGATATGCATCAACTGATTTATTAAAAGACAAGTGTCATGTCATATCTTGCCTAGTGCAGTTAGATCATTACATTGGTCATTCTTTAGAATGCAATTCGCGTTGCACAGAAGCAGCAAAGTCATAGATCTCTGGAGGGAATGTTTATGTTGTTTGGGTGAGCTAATTGTGAATTTAAAGAGTAGGGCTATTAGATTGAATGTCAAGAATTGAACACCAGATTATCTTCCGTGTGCATTCCTGGTGAAGTAGTAGTAGTTGTGTTGTATGGCGCTTGATGTCTGCCAGAGCGAGAGATTGCAGCGGTGCTGACAGATCCGAGGAGAAACAACACATGCTTCTAGTAATGACTCTCTTCTTAGTGCACTGCTCCTGATAGGACACACTCGCTTTCTCCTGATTTGGCCTGTTGTGAGTCTGCTGCAGTGCAATGATGTGGCATGTTTACTCACCGGAGTTGTGTTTGTGCTGTAATTATAGCCATGTGATACATGCGACCATCCAGCCACCTGGATAGATAATCCACCTCTAAGTTTTAAGTGGACTTCACCTGATAAACTTGTTCCTCTCATAAATTGAGTAGAGTATAGGGTTCGTGTGTTCTTTTTTTTCTTTATTGGAGGTTTACTGGTTGTTTAATCCCTTCAGCCTTAAAGCTATTTTATTGTTCGTAATAATTTCCAAATTTCTCGCAATTAGGAACATTCATGTTCTCTGGTTTGTGACAGGAAGTTGAGTTCTAATCAGCCCAAATGAGCAAAGCCATTCCGGAATAGTTGGGCACCGTTAATTAAGACAGAAAAAATGAAATCACTAGACAGAAGAGGAAGATTGAAACAAAACATCCGTCCTGAGGAAGTTCTTGTCACGAGTGATGGATGACCCTGAATGTGGCGTCATGTGTTTTTGTTTACTTGACAGATATGTATTCTTTAGGTTTAAATATTAGTGCTGACGATAGGTTCAATTTTGATTCAAATTGCAGTTATTTTCGCTTCCAAAATAAATGTTTTTGTTATATGTGTTTATACACACACATACAGCATATATTTTGTACTTGTACTTACAGTACATGTATAAATTTATATTTATATAATTGATATTACATATATAAATATATTTAATATATAACGTACATTTAAAAAAAAAAAATATATATATATATATATGCATGCATGTGTTCGTATTTATGTATACATAATGAATAGTACACACTTATATATAATGTAAACAAAAAAAACGTGTATTTTGGTTGTTTGACGGCACTTTAAAATATGGATATCTAAAAGAATGCATATGTTTTAGATACTTCAACATTTTTAAAACCCTTTTTAACTGGCTTTAAGTGTTTTTTGTTTTTTTCAGGGCAGTTCAATGACAAGC
>JAUCMU010000063.1:19844589-19857676 GCA_032275025.1 Enteromius treurensis
TGCCAATTCATTGGCGTGTTTGTATACAAGCAGAGTAGATTTGCCATCTCGAAGCGAGATTCCTATTCGTCGGTCACTGACGTGACGTCTCCGTTCCCTTCTTCAGGGAACGAGGGTTACAATACGTAACCGAGACGTTACGTGAGTAACCGGAGCGTTCCCTTTCAATTCAGTCACTTCTACACTATGGAGAACATATAAAATCCCGGTGACGGATCCCGGCTCAACTACGGATGTTAAGCTTTCACCAACAACCGTAATGAGGAGGCAACGACATTGGTATTCCTGATAAACACAGCTCGTTCTACAGGACTTAGACGAATCCATGTAAAGTCGGGGGGGGGGGTTAGCTGATAAGGGGCAACACTGTATTGGTGGTACGACAACAGGGGTATAAACGACATGGTCGAAACCACTCAAGCAAGTGGTTTGGATTTCATCACTGCTGAGTGAATGGGTGCACTACTTGCGCTGTTCGCAGTGACAACACATGTGAGGCAAGCAACGACACATCTAGGTTTAAAACAAGCACAAGCCCCAAATCCCAAGTGGGCAGAGTGGAGGGGTGTGGAGGGTTTAGTCTTCTTGCTCCCTTCAAGAACTGTATGACCAAGTAATGTCTGCCTAGTGTGTGATTGTCGACGAGCGCATGAAAAGTTGCTATTGGGGCCACATACACTTTCAATGTGGATGCCGTACGACCACTATCAAATCTTTGTTGGAGGAAGGCAAGAATTATTGGTATCTGGCAGCTGAATGGATCTTCACCCCGCGATTCACACCATTTCTTAAAAACTATGTGGATGGAGCCCTAGCCTTAGAGATGGTGTCTAATGCGTGCAGAGGGAGCACGTCCATTACAGGCGGGCATCGTCGAGCGGCCAGACATGAAGACTCCAAGACTCAGGTGCCGCATCGTAAACTGCGATTGAGAGAGGAGGTCTCTTCTCAGTGGGATAATCCAGCATCTCCACCAGTTCTGGGAACCACGACTGGTTGGGCCATTTCGGTGCCACCAACAGAACAGGTTCTCTGTCCTGTCTTATTTTACAAAGCACTTGAGGCAGGAGCTTCACTGAAGAAAAAGGCATACTTGCAAATTTTGGCCAGCTGTGAGCCAGAGAATCCACTCTCAGAGTAGATTATGTTAGTGAATAAAACAGCGGGCATTGAGTGCTCTCAGAATAGATCCACCTCCGCCCTGCAAAAAACTCTCCAAAAACCTATTCACTGTCAGTGGGTGTAATCTCCACTCCCCGTGAATCACCCCGCTCCTCGACAGTAAGCCCGAGCCATGATTCAAGCATCCGGGAACATGTCCTGCTCGGATAAAAAAGAAAGTGTTGATCTGCCCACAAAAGGAGGTCTTTCGCTAGCTGCATTAGTGGCCGCGAGCTCACACCACCTTGGTGATTTGTAAACGCTACCACTGTCGTACTGTCCATCCTGATGAGAACGTGACGGTGGAGGATGTCCGGGAGAAAACACTTAGGTGCTAGGTGTACAGCACAGAGCTCCAGACAGTTTATGTGCCAAAACCTGCAGTCGCATACGGCTCCCCAGTCCGTGATTGATGCATTCGTCGTGACAGTTTTCCTCCTGATCACTTGGCCAACAGGAATACCCTGGCAATACAGAGTCATATCGCACCAAGGGACCAGCGCATCCAAGCATTCGCGCGTAAAGATCCTGCGGGCCATGCACTGGGTTGCACAAGGCTCTTTAGCCAGAGCTGGAGCGATCTCATATGCAGGAGCCCCGATTTGCACACTGCCATGGCGGCAGCCTTCTGGCTGAGAGCCCTCTGAAAGGATTTCAATGGAGGGGAGTACCATAACTTGAAGACTTTGAGAAAGCTGATTCGTTTTTGTGAAGAATTTCTCTACAGCATGTTTCCCGAGAAGACTGTGTATTTCTTCTCGTAGAACTGACGTAGATTCTGCTCCTGTACAGTGGACATCAACAATCCTTTGAAAAGGGGTGGTCTGCGGAAGAACTGAAGCGTGTAGCCATTCTTTATTGATTTCATAACCTACTCTGATACTCCTAGCAGCATCTGCCACACTTCTGCAAACTGTGATAGAGGGCGAGGGATAACTCGCCGTTGGGGGGCGGGGAGTTTAGTACCACATGGGTGTGAATGGTGGGGGAGAGGGAAGTGAAAGGAGGAAAATTGCAGGGGAGCATGGTGAATGCACACAGCGGGGCAAGTGGACTTCTACAGTGGCTCATCCTGAATGTAGTTTTCCTCCTCTGAGAGAGAGCGTCGGGAACGTGGCTTTGGATCTGGCGTCGGAAGCCTGCCGTCTCTGTCAGGCCGCGATCTCTGGGCCTTGGAGCCTTGATGGTGTTTCGTTCATGGCTGTCTTGGTCTCACCGCATTCTTGCGAATGCTTGAAGGCCATTGACCAGTTTCACTGGCGTGATTCAATAAGGCTTCAGTAGTATTTTGGAGAAAGGATATTCCCCACAGCAAAGTAGAAGTGACCGAATTGAAAGGGAACTTCTTATGCAGTTTGGTTATTCACTTGCATGACTTTGGGGGTCTGAAATACGTTGGCCGAGAAATGCAAAAACAAATCACAAATCTGAAAACAAAATAACAAATTACCAATGCAAATGCAAATTTAAAAAACAAAAAAACAATTTTGAAAACACTACAACAATTCAGGAAACACAACGACAAATCAGATAAACCAGAAGAGGTAGGTATAGCTTGAGACAGCACCACTCACCACTGACTGGACGAGACATCTTTGGGGCTATAAAGAGTCACATATAGAGTTCGGTTCCTTTAGATGATGAACGTTGTCTTCCAGAGTCCGTGTAAAGGGTCATGTCTGCAGGTGTACGGCTGGACGCACTTTACCAGCACTTAGACTGACCTGAGATTTGCCTCGTAACCATTTCGGCAGTATAGGCCCGTGTGTCCTGTATTTCTGACTACTGTACCAAGCATGGCATTATTGTTTATGCATTTATTTTTTTATGCCAAAGTAAACAAATATATTAATTTGCAAGTGATGACGCTGGCGCCTCCGTGTCCTGCAGAGCACGCTTCAGCTTCTGTTGGATGCGTCTAACAGCGCACATGTAAGTTAAACGTTTTAAACTAACATTGTGATATGCTTGAACAGTTTTGTGTCTATAGATTTGGGTTTTTTTTAAGTTGTGATGATTTGAAGAAGGCTAAACTACTCAAACATTGGATGATCAACTCGCTGCCACTGGCTGGCCGCAAAAGAAAAAGAAATATTGATAAATTCGTACCTTCGGAAGTAATCCTGCAGGCACCCCTGTCTCTGAGGTACGGTTCGCTGCTGATATAAACACAATCAGTTACGGGAATGAACCGTTATTAATGACATATTATTTGATTAAAAAATATGTGCTCATTTCACTTACTTTCCTGACAAGGAAACTGACTTGTTATTACAGTATGTTTACTGAACTGTTCTTTAGTTTTTTTAATTTGCAATTGTGTTTGCAATTTGTTCTTTTGTTTCCAGAATTGTGATTTGTTTTGCACCAAGCCATCCTATGTGTATATTTCTTCAGACGAGCACAGTCAGAGTATTTAAATATAATTATCCTGATATGATTACAGTATATAGTGCCCTTTATTTTGAAGCTCCATAAATCATATATATATATATATATATATATATATATATCCATTGTAAAACTAATCTAAAACACCCTTGGGGCTTAGCACATGTCTTCTAAAGCAAATTGATGGATTTTTGTAACAAACATATTTCTATTTTTAAATTATAACTCAAATCATTCACTTCTGGCAATGGTTGTTTGCACGTTCACGACAGATTCGAGTTCTGGCTTCTGACCTCTGACTTGACGTATGACGTAGTAAGCCACATTTGTGACATTAGTCAGAAGAGATTAGACAAACGAGGATAGAGCAATACTAAATGAATAAAAAAGTTCAAAACGACTAGTAAAATAATATCAGAGGATTTTACTATAAGAATGAATGTGGCTTATGTCATACATCTTCAAAATAAGGGTCACCTTCCACTATCATTACCAAGCTTGGAAAAACCTAAATATGCTATAATTTTCTTTTTTGGGTGAACTATTCCTTTAAGTATTTGATTAAGTTGAAACCCAATGCATTTTCTCTAATGGGGAAACACAGTGGATCTTGAGATAGTCTTCTTGTGTTCTTCATGGCCCAGGAAATGAAGGACACATTTCAAGACAGTTTGGGCAAATTGGGACAGCACGTGGCTGTGGTGCATTAGATCTTCCAATGCAGTCTTCGAAGGATGCAGCCTCTGAATTGGGATGCCTGGGAAGTTTCAGTCTTTATAACGTCTATTTGTATAGTCAACTACATTTTTGTATGAATCCCATTGTACCAGTTTAAAATAGTTTTTCTGTGAGAACACGTTAAACGGCCTCTATTCTTATTTCTACAATTTGGATTCTTATCAAAGTAATGAAAATTTTGTGTTATTTAATAATGGAATGTACACATAACATAAAACATCATTTTATGCTGAATCTAATTAAAAGGGTCATTTTAGTGCAACCTTTATTGTGATCCAAAGAGAATAATAACTTAATTGCCTGCAATATATTAGTATAATATAATAAAAAGTAAAACATGCGGATGAATTATAATTTAAGAAAAAATTTCACTTTTTTTTTACATAAAACTAATGTCATGTGGATATCAAAATGTAATTTCTTACTTTTGCCTTTTGATTATTTTTTGTGAGAATTACCCAGCAAAACAACATCATATATCGGACAACATCTATTTTTTCAATGACGTGCGAAAATGTCGGAACACATAATGGCAGTCCTTCTCTTACTCGTTCTGTTTGATAAAAGCATGAGCGGGCACACACATAAAAGCAAACACTTACCCAACTAAAAAAAAACAAAATGTTGTGAGCTATATGCATTTAGCCAATGGACTGTTAAAATATACAAGCCAGGTTTGGAATAAGCTTTAATTTCCTTTGCTTTCCATAATGGAAGTCAAAAATACCTCTTCCATTTCCTGTGAGCAAGCTATTTCTGGAAAGCTAAAGCTGATAAAAGCACGATGCAGGTAGCAACACCCAGATATCACGAGCCATTTCACGTCCATCCTTGATTGTATTCCTAGAAGTATCAGGTTGCTTTTATTAAATGAAACCCATGCACACGCTTAACATTACTGCTTTAATATTGCATTTACCATGGATTATCACAAAAAGCTTTTCTGTAAAAAATGTCAGACATGGATTTTAGAGAGTGTGTGTGAGTGTGTGTCTGTGCGTTCTACCCTGACCTACTTCAAGTGTTTGGTTTTCCCATGGCTGATCTCCCTCAGACCTGTGGCTGTGTCTCTGTCTCTAAATGACAGGGCTGGTTGCAGGCGAAGCCCCCTACAGTCAAACCACAATGAGTGCTGTGTTATTGCCCCTAATTATCAATTATCAGGACCAGACCGGCACACATGCAAAGGACTGCTGTAATAATAATCCCCTGTGGTGAATGACAGTAAGGCTATTAAAGTTATTTGATGAAAAATTTAGTAAAACATAATAATGAAATTTAAAATAATTGTTTTCATATATTTTGCAATTCATATAAATTGCAATTCGTTTCTGTGATGCAAAGCTGAATTTTCAGCAACCATTACTCCAGTTTTCAGAGTTTTATGATCCTTCAAAAATGTACAAATATTTTTTATTTTTATTATTTTATATTTATCAAATATTTTTGTATTGTGCTTATAATAGACCATAATATTAGTCTGTTATGCCTTGTTGAGTATAATATATTTTGTAGGATTATGTAGAATGCCTAAGATAAACCAGTATGTGTGCGTGTGTGTACATATGGAACATTTTAATAATAAAATTCATTGGTTAACTACATTAGTTAACAGGAACTATGAATGAACTTCTAATAATACTTATTAATCATGGCTAATGTTAATTTCAGCATTAACTTATGCATTATTAAAGGTTTAACATTAACATTAGCTAATGTTCTAACATGAGCAAACAATAAACAACTGTACTTTTATTAATTAACATTAAACTTAATAAATAGTGTAATAAATCAATTGTTCATTGTTTGTTAATGTTAGTTAATACATCACCATATGTAACCATATATACATTTATATATATTTATATATATACAGTTGAAGACAAAATTATTAACCCCCCTGTGAAATTGTTCTTTTTTTTTTTCTTTTTTTTTTTTATATTTCCCAAGTGATGTTTAACAAAAAGACAATTTTATAAACACAGCATTTTTAAACATACAGTAGCAGTTTATTCAGGAAGATGGTATGTTTGTAATACAAATAGAAATAAATGTATAACCAAGAATTTTAAAAAAGTCCACTGGTCAAAATTTTTATTATTATTATTATTTGCCCGCTTGTCACGCTTTCGTGTGGATTTAGGCAGGTGAAGACAGGACAGGTAAATTCTTTATGCAGATTTAATAAAGATCAATCACAAAATAAGAGGAAGATAACACGAACTCAAAGTAACGTAAATAATCTGACAAACGTAGGACAAACTAAACAGGCTTTTAAATAAGAGGACTTTAAGGAGAAATCAGGACAGGTGAGGAACACACGTGGAACGGGTAACTAATTAACTAAACAAGAACAGGAACATGACCAAATTAAGAAGAAACAGGAAGAGCGAAAACGAAACCAAAACTAAACAGTGACAGATAGCAAACAAGAGAAATGTAGTGTTACACCGCTGATGTTATTAGTCATTTGCTGTATTTCTCAACAAGCTTCAATCATGTTTCCTGAGGAATGACAGCCCATTCTTCTTCAGCAAGTCTCTCAAGCTCTTCCAGATTTGTTGGTCTTCTGGACTTTAGTGTGCCCCACACACTTTCTATTAGATTCAATTCTGAGCTTTGTGCAGGCCAGTCAAATACACTCACTTGGCTCATTTGGAGGTATTTCTTCACCAGAAGTGAGTTTGCTTTGAGTCGATATCATGCTGGAAGACAAAATGCCCACCCAAACCAAGTTTTCTTGCAGTCTGTCTGAGGTTGTCTTTCAAAACCTTTGAAAGTTTTTTTTTCATGTTTCCTTTAACCCTGACGAGATTCCCAGTACCAAACGCACTGAAACATCCCCACAGCATAATACTCCCACCAGCATGTTTCACTGTGGGAACCCTGTTCTTGGGGTTGAATGCCTCTCCCTTCTTTCTCCAAACATAAGCAACATCTCTAATTTTGTCTCATCTGACCAAATGACACGGTATTCATCACTTTTTCCCAGGTTGTCCTTAGCAAACTTCCTACTAGTTTGGAGGTGTCTCTTCTTTGGAAGTCTCTCTTGGTCAGCAACCTCGCAGTTCATTCCTGTTCAGGGCTCTAGTGACTGTCTTTTGTTGAGACATCAATTCCAGACATGGCTAGGTCATTCACTAGTGTCTTGGCAGTTGAGTCAGGGATTGTAGGTGGGGAAGTGAACATCCAGCACTCTCTCAATATCACGACTGAGGTGAGACCTCCAACTGCTTCCTGTGCTCCGCAGCATTGGCTGCCCACTGCTCCGGGTGTGTGTGCGCACTCGGATGGGATAAATGCAGAGCACAAATTCCAAGTATGGGTCACCATACCTGGCCTCAAGTCACTTCACTCACAATTCTTTCTCTCAAGTCCAAACTAATTTCTTTTGTCTTTGCCATGATACTGTAGTGCATTTATATTCTTTGACTAATAGAAAATTCAAAAGAACAGCATTTATTTGAAATCGATACATTTTTATAACATTATAAATGCCTTTACGTTTATGTTTGCTCAAATGTCTTTTGCAGACAAAGACAAGTCAAATGAGGACAGACAGCGTGAGGAAGAGCTACTTCAGCAGATCCAGAAGCTGGTGGAGACGCGGGACTTTCTGGTGGACGACATGGAGTTTGAGAGGCTCAGGTCAGTTTTAAAGAGCCGCCGGCCTTCAGGGACAGTACTCTCCAGATTGCCTACTAGCATGCGTGACTGTCGGCTCCAAGAATGTGTTTTGTGCCTCTTGTGGCTGTTCCCTCATCTGTGAAGATGCTGCAATCCAATTACGCTCCACTTGAAGCCAATAATCCACCCTTACCTCACCACGGCCGTCACACACACACACCTCGGATCACACGCACAGACAGTCCCAGTGGCTTGATTCTGAGAAACCAGAGAGATTGATTTGCAGGCAAGAAAGTAATGGAAAAAAGAAAAGAGACGTGTTTTTTCGGTGGGTTGGGCTGATTGCCATCTGCCAAGACCTCGCGACTGTGTGTGTGTGTGAGTAATCGAGAGTGACGCACGCATCAGAGCCCAACACCAATGAAGTCCTCACAGTTTATTCATGGGATAAATGAGCTGCCGTCACCCATATGACAAGCAGCTATTACACGGATGGATGGTGGACAGAGAGAGAGAGAGAGAGAGATGTCAAGCACTCTTGGCTTGCACACTAAACCGATGTGCTAAGAGAATAATTGATTGTTTGGTGTTTGAGTGTGAATGTTTGGTTGATGCTTGGCGTCTCACTTCACAGTTGTTTTTTAGTGTGTTTCTGGTTTTACGTTTCAGGGGCCGTGAAAAAATTGACAATATTTGTGGCAGTGTGGGGGAAAACAATAACTGAACATGAACAATGGCTTTGTACAAAGCTTAGTGTGATTAGATTGAAGATGTTGAACAATATTTACGATCTGAAATCCTGGTGTGTGGGGGGAACACTGAGGACAAACGCGCTTATGATCTGGAGATTATCACGTGGAAGGAAACTATATCCAATCAGAAAGCCAGCTCACATAAGATCAAAGCATAATAACAAACTCACTCACGGCGCAGCACAAAAGGATTTTAGACAGCAGAGATGGAGGATCAGCTCGTCGATTTGTGGCAAGAGAGTGTTTATAAAAGGTGTCCTGTAAAACAAATTTATTGTCAAGTCTCGAGAGATTTTGCGAGATTTTCCGTGTTCACAGTTGGGACTCTGTTTGTGTGTGTTGTGCTCTCTTTGTCACATTGCGGCACACCACACACTATAGGAGCAAAACTCTGAAATCTAGGATTTTTTTGTGCTAGTGTTTGTGGTCTCTCACATTTTGAAACACATTTTTTTGTGTGTACCCAGCCTAAAGCAGTCTGTCAAATGATTAATCACGATTCATTCAAAATAAAAGTTTCCGTTTACATAATATATGTGTGTACTGTACATATTTATAAGGTACAATATATAAAAATACACTTGTTCAGTATATATTTTGAAAATATTTACGTTAATACATTTATGTTCTTATATTTTATTTTATAATAAATATATAAACTTTTTTTTTTCTGAAACATATACATGCATGTGTTTGTATTTATGTACACATAATAAATATACACAGTGCCCAAACATAAATTATGTAAACAAAAACTTTTATTTTTCTAATCGTTTGACGGCACTAATCTAAAGCTTTACAAATGTATTTATTTATTCAATCAATCTGAACTATATTAAAGTAACAGTTTCAGAATAAGGTTTAGTTTTATTCACAATTGGTGTATATGAATACTTACTGCCAAGTACAAGTGCATTCCTTTAACAAAACTTGAAAAAAGTTTGGGGTCAGTAAGGTTTTTAATTAATATTTAATATTTAAGATTAATATTTATTATTTATTTAATATATATTTATTATTTCGCAAAGATGTATTAAATTGATCAAAAGTGTCTATAAAAAAGGAAATTCTTTATTAATTAATATATAACAATAGTATAATATAATAGTAACTAATATTATTAATAATATTAATAAATGTTTGTTAAAAGCAGCTAATCATATCTACATATATATATATACATAGCATATCAGAGTAATTTCTGACTAAAGACTGGAGTAATGATGCTGAAAATACTGCTTACAATCACAGAAATAAAGTACATTTTGACATATTCAAAGTATTACTGTTGAATAATAAATTGCATCCAAAATAAAGGTTTTTGTTTACACAATATATTTGAATGTGTACTGTGTTTTATGTATATATAAAAAAATACAAACGTACATGTATTTCAGAAAAATATGTTTATATATTAATCTATATTCAATAAATTATTGTTTATTTATCATATGACTATAAATATAGACATGTATGTTTTTTATTTTTAAAAATAAAGGCTGTATGTGTGTGTATTCATACATTAAAAAAGCGTCTGTATGGGATGAATCATTTGACAGCACTAATTCAAATACAAAATAGTTCTTTAATAATATTTCACAATATTACTGTTTTACTGTATTTCTCGTCAAATAGATGCAGCTTTGGTTGAGCCCAAGAGACTTTTAAAAGCACACAAGACGTTCAAAAACATCCAAATCTTACTGACCCTAAGCTTTTGAATGGCATGAGCACATGAAAATGTCTCCTGACTTATGTATTTGTTGTGTGTATGTATGTATTGATGCCTGTTACTCTCCACTCAGAGAGCAAGAAGAGGACAAAGAGATGGCTGACTTCCTACAGACCAAATTTCCCAACAGGTGCAGCATGAAAAGTATGTATGTGTGTGTTACTGTGGAGCTGTGGGCTCAAGGCCAAGCTATTAAACCTCCGTTTTTCAGTGTCGAATGCACAAATTAACATAATAATGCATTCTCGCTAACTGTTTTACTCGCTGCCTGCCCAAGTTTAATGAAAATGGAAACTAGAGAAATGAATAAGGAATCTGCTTATGTTGTGGTCCTGTCAGGAGCGGGAATGTTAATTCTGCTCTCGGGGTGTTAATAAGCTGTCTTCATTTGTTTTCTTTTAGCTCAAAACCAACAAGCTCGTTCAGAACCGGAATAAATAGTGCAGAAGTACATGAATGTCCCTGAAAGCGGGAAGGCTTGATCATAAATTAGAGAGAACACGGTCAAATACTAATCAGTGTTGTGGTGAGACCTCGCACAGAAATACAGAAATACTTCATAATCCTAGTGCTGCTTTTAAAAAAGCTTTAACATCTTTAATTTAGAGTCCAACTCTGTTCCAAAGTTCAGTTCGGTGTGAATCAAGATGTATTTAGATTTTATAAGCGCTTTTTTAACAACACACTTCCAAAGCAGCTTTTCTGATGATGTTCTTGTTTGTAGTATCAAAGAATATCCATACCCTATAGTTATATTTAGCAGACCAGGAGTGGTCAAGCAATTAAGCGGTTGAGATGCTAGATTATATACAGTAAATCGCTCTATGCAAGCTTATTGCATGTACAGTATCTAGATAAACATCCAATTTTTTTTATAAAGAGCTGGGTGACAATATAGTTACATTTTGCTGAGTTTAACATGAGTGTAGAGTTTATATTTATAAAAAATAAAATAAAAAAAAGTTATTAAAAAATATTATGCACTCACACAGAAATGAAGGTACAAAAGCTGTCGCTGGGGCGGTACTTTTTCAAAAGGCACATGTTTGTACCTAAAGGTCCATTTTGGTACCCTAAAGGTACATATTTGTACCTAAAATGTGCCTTTCCAACCTAATTTTGAAAAGGTATCACCCCAGTGACATCTTTATTTCGGAGAGTGTGCAGTATATTACTTTATGTGAGTGTGCTATTTGTATACAGTAGATCCAAATATTAATATATTGCTGGGTGTTAATATAGCTGATAATATTAAAAAAAATCAAGCAACTGAGATTTCTCTTAACATGTATACCAAATCTTAACTATTCGATTGAACTGAGCTAATTCAATTCAGTTCAATACAAATCAACTCAAATGATATGAACTGTGCTTTTCAAATTAGTTCAGTTCATCTAATCAATTCAGTTTAATTCACTTGAGTTTTACCAAAGTGAACTTGACTTGATTGAACACGGTTATGTTCAAGTAATTCAACTCCAATAATCTTTGGATACTATCAATTGAAACTCATAATTCCAACTCATCTAATGCTGTCAAACGTCATTTGAGCCCAATACATGTGCCAATATTCTGGGATGTATATACCTCTGATGCTCTGCAGTGTTCATAGATGCTTGAGAGCGTGATTCAGAGAAGGTCACAGCGTTTCTCTCGCCCGCTCTCATTCAGGTCACACCAAGGACACGAGAATGACGTCCAGAGCCCAGCAGACCTCATCTCCGTACGTGACCAAGACAGGTGTCACCCTGCTGAAAGAGTGCTGCGGCTTCACCTGCTCCATCATGTAGATACGTGACTGTAAAACAGGACAAGAGAGACGAGTAAACAAGCCCTCAGATCAGTGATTCAGCACAATATTTTCAAGCACTCTTTCACATTACATTTCAGAACAGACGGCAGTGCATGAGCGCCAAACTGATGTGAATATTAGTAAGAATTATTGCATTAACCTAATCGAGAAGACTTAGCACTGTGATCAGAATTAGCGCTGTGATACAGTGTAGTTTTAAAGGCATAGATCACCAAAAAATTTGAATTCTGTTATCATTTACTCACCCATAATGCTGAACACAAAAAGAATAAAGGTTTGGTTAACCTTAATGAGAAGTATACCAGCTTTCTTCCAAAAATCTTCCTTTGTGATTCACAGAAGCAAGAAATTCATACCGGTCTGGATAGGGATGCGTAAACTGTGACAGGATTCTCATGTTTGGGTGAACTCTTCTTTTAAAGCAGACTAACGTCAGGCTAACTGCAGAATTCCCATGAGCCGTTGTTAAGCTCCTTCTCTTGCTAGCACATTATTTCCTCCCTTTCTTCTTGCAAAAGACTAAATTATCTGTTGAGGAGTTGCATCACTAGCCAACCACAATGTATGTCACCAAAAACACTGACATTGTCCTTGGGTTTTGAAGGAATAGTTCACCCAAAAATGAAGAAGATTCTGTCCATTTTTGATAGGGAGGGCGATAAGGATCTGCTCTGTTCAAAATCTCTCCAGTTAGACTAGATAGAAAAATACTTTAACTACTTTAAGTTCATATGAATTCAGTGCAGAGCAGGGTTAGTTCACTAAAACTAAAACTAAAACCATAAATGAAACCACCACTATCGTAACCCACGTTCCCTGAAGGAGGGAACGGAGATGTTACATATGGGAACTCGCCAGAGAGACCGATTTGCC
>JAUCMU010000063.1:19881569-19891860 GCA_032275025.1 Enteromius treurensis
AAAGTAGTTCGAATTTCATGAATGAAGAAGCGTATATATCTGCCAGTATAATTTAATTTTGTCAATAAAAAAAAAAAAAAAAAAAAAAATAGGCTACTAGGCTAAATGGTTGAAAAGAAAAAAAATCGTGACTAATAGGCCTAACTAACCAATAACCTAACCTAAGCGATATTATTGAAGATCTGTAATTAATCACGTCGCAAGCAGACTTACTCAGCTCAGTTATTCCTTGTGCATTTGTCGTGTTTAATTTTGTTTCGACTCCAGTTCGAATGTTTTATGAATCTAAATATTTCTATCACTGTTGAAAATAATGTTGAATTCATTTGGATAGTGCATTTAAATTTCGTTTCCTTTAGGCTGAATTTCGGAGATCTCTTGTCACTCTTGTCATTACAAATAAGAATAGTTATTATTTTTTCGATAAACAACGAGCTTGAGAACGAAGTTTTTTATTGGTAGTGGCCTAATAGCCTAATGGTGGAAATTTATTTTGTGACTGTCGAAATAATAGACTAGTAATAATATGCCTAATAATATGCCTAATATATCGCTTATGCAATGAGGATTTTTTTTTCCGATTAGACCTGCTAATTTAAATTCATTGAATCGAAACAAATAAACTGAAAACGACATGATTTCCTTTGTGTGTTCTTATCTGTTGCATCGAATTCGGACAAAATAAAATCGAATTAATCTTTCAAATCAAATAAAAGATTAGTCGCTGTTTATCAGACCGCAGATCATTTCCGTTTTCAAGTCGAGGACAATCTAGTAGCTATTAAAATTACATATGATATGCAGCAAAATGCTATATTTTCATAGGCTATACATTTGTATACAGAAAAACATACTGACATTTTTAAGATTTTAAGGCTACGGCTTGACAGTCATATATTTAAACGACTTTTATACAAAAAAAAATGGAAAATTTATTTTTGTCCGAACTGGTCAGGTTTTTGTTTTTTAATAGGCTATATAGGCTCATTGTCATCATTTATATTTTTGAGAAAGCAAGAAAAAAGAAAAAAAGAAAACGATATAAATAAATTAGCTAGCCTGTATGTTATAGGCTTATATATATCGACCATTGACCTAGCATAACTAGCTATTTGCCTGAATCAGGAGATCTCGGTGCGGGCGGGTAGAATATCGATATGCTTATATAGCCTAACTGTGTGGATTTATTATATGTGACCTATAATGCGGATATATAAAAGCGGATTTATGACCAGCCTTACAGTTGTTATGTATTTATGTAGGTCTGTTTTTATTAGTATTTTTTTTTTAATATTCCGTTATTTGTATTTCATGTAAAAAAATAAAATAAAAAAAAAAAGAAAGAAAAGAAAGAAAACGCTTTTATTTAAAGGATGACACATGCCTTGGATGGAAATATGGAGACACTCCACATGGAGGCACATATTTGCATTTCGCTTGGGTGTCTAAATTCTAGTCCTCTTAAATAAAAACGAACAAGCAAACAAATAAAACGCTTTTTATCGCAATAAATAGCCTACTCGCAGCGCTTCTACAACCAAAGAAACAAGCCGTAGCCTTTGTAGACTCACGGAAGAGTGCCGTTAAATTTCCGTAAATATGCGAGTAATAGGGGATTTATCAAAAGGTCCTGACCACACTAACTCTAGACAAGTATACGAAATTAGCACGACATATTTATTTCCAAAACAGCAGTCATATATGACATTTCTGGTTTGGCGCCGTTTGACTCCTCCTCCTCGAGCGCCGCTCCACTCACACTCTACCACCATTCTGAGGTGCCATGGCAACAGTTAAGAACGTGATGACGTCTCTTCAGATAGAGTATTATGGGCTATCCAGCATTATTGAAGCAGAGAGCCGAGGGAAAAAATAGCTGCGAGGTTGAAGTAAACATGGAGCTCTCAGCCGTCGGGGAGCGCGTCTTCGCCGCCGAATCCATCATTAAACGGCGCATAAGGAGAGTAAGTGCTCGCCCCAGACTGCTTGTCGGGGCCTCGGCGCTGTTACAGAGGCGCCCGGTTATTGTTTTATGCTCGCTCAAGTGACATTTTATACGCGATTGGTTAGCTTAGCAGCGTTAGCTTGCTAATTTGAGTCTCACTTTGCTTTTACCCGCAGGGACGGATGGAGTATCTGGTCAAATGGAAAGGCTGGTCTCAAAAGTGAGTGGTAATGTCACGTTAACGGCAGTTATTGCAGCGGAAGCAGCGGTGTCGGGCTCCCCGTGCTCGCTGAGCGTTAGCACGGCTGAAGCGGGGACTGTGTAACGGGGCTCCCGTGAATGTTAGCTGACAAGGCCAGTGATGGGAGACAGTCAAGATAAAACATCCAAAAAAGCAAAATCAGCTGATTAATACCGATTATAATGGAAAAAAGACAAGACTACACAGAATATTTATCCGTTTATACATGTATCAATAAATATTTTGGATATTGTATAACATGCACATAAAAGTTCTATTGAAATACTTGATTTAAAAAATGCACGCATTGGTAATAAATGTGTAAAAAGAAAACTCTACTTCGAAATGATGTTGGGCGTTATGATTTGCGAATAATTGAAAGTGAAATTGTTGGTTCAGATACAGCACCTGGGAACCAGAGGAGAATATTCTGGATGAACGTCTTTTCGCTGCATTTGAAGAAAGGTAAACGTTTCTTCGTTATTTCTGTAAGTACGAAAGAAAAAAAAGGTTATCTGCGACTTATTTTCTGAATTTTTTTATACTGCAGAGAGCGTGAGAGGGAGATGTATGGGCCAAAAAAGAGGGGACCTAAACCAGAAACATTTTTAATGAAGGTGAAAAAATAATTTCTATACATTTTCTTTTACTTGTGTCCTTAATTTTTTTTTCTTGGTCTACTTTTTAATGCAGTTATATTTTTTTAATTCTGTTGCAGTAATGCATTGTAATAATGAAATCATGTGCTTAAAATGTTTAATTATATTTTACATCTTTTCATAGGCAAAAGCTAAAGCAAAAGGCAAGAATTATGATTACAGACGGGAAATGTCTCGAGACTTACGAGTGTCATACCCAGTAGCCGAACAGGTTGTGACGCCCAGAGCACGTGAGGGACTGAGGACAGTCGTGCCAACGATCTTCCCTCCGAGCACCGTCAACAGAGGTGAAAGTGTCCGTGTGCGTCCACTTGACCTTGACCCACTGATTCAAGGGACACCGCTGAATTTTGCCAGCTCACCAAAAAAGCGAGGACCAAAGCCAAAGTTGCATCCAGGAGGTTCATCCACCGAAGGTGTTAAAAGAAAGGCGGATGAACCGTTATCTTATCGACCTTCCAAAACCGAAAGGTCAGGAGAGACCTCGAACTGTGATGTTATTCATTTAACCCAAAAGTTTCAAGCTGAGTCCAGCCACGTTCAAAAGCAAATGGGAAGCAGGTCAAGTGATGTCAAGTTCACACACGGTGGCACCATCTTAAAATCTAGGATTGGCGTTTTGGGACATCGACGGAAGGACAGCTCAAGTGGTGCCATAAACCAATCCAAGATGAAACATCCTTCCAAAAACAATCTATTTCGATCAACCGAACAAACCAGAGAGCAGCTGTCAATGAGTTTTGTAGATGAAACCGATCAGTCCTGGTTGCCTTGTTTGAAGAATATGGAGAAAATTATTGTTACTGACGTAACAAGTAACTCTTTGACTGTAACCATAAAAGAGAGTTCAACGGACAAAGGTTTCTTTAAAGAAAACAGATGATGTGTTTTTTGTTTCAGCCTATGTATGTTCCTGTCTATGAAATGTTGTAATCAAAATAGAAACGACCTACATTTCTATATCATTTCTAGTCTATAAATGTAAAGTCCTGCAATCATGTACATAATGCAAAAAATATATAGTTTATGTTTAGCTTGCATTTCCATTCGCATTTTCTATGAAAATGAAGTTTATTTTTCTATTTCCCAGATTTTATGTAACGTACTCCTGTTGGTTCCTTCGTTTGGTTGCCTTCTTCAGCTTTATTATGAATGTAGGTATAGATGCTGTTAACACATTATTAACATTTTAACTAAATGCACCTTTTTAAGGGAGATGTTTAGTCCCTCTTTTATGAACTTCTGGTATTTTTCTGGTTAGATTTTGTATATATTTGAAGGTCCTAACAGTAGATTGTATGCCCTTTAAAAAAAAAAGTGAAGGGAAATAAGCTACACACATATATATATATATATATAATTAAACCCGTTTTAGGCTCATTTAGGCCTAAATATGTAAGGCACAAATTCGTATTTCGTTATTTTTCGTTTTTTGTTGAACGTCTAATTTGATGCGGATTTAAACTTTTTAATATGAAGCTGCTTTACGATAATTTTCCCACTTAATGAACGAAAGAAAGAGTGTTCGCTTGGTACAAATCATTTCACACATGCGGAATACCGAAGTGATGCTATTTTATTACATTTCAATGATGTCAACCTGTTTTATTAACGGTTTAGTGTAAAAATGATTTCAGTATTTTTTGCAGAGAGAACAATGTGTGTCATATCGAAAATAAAAGTAATTTAGCCATGTCTGTAGAATTGATTCAAACACCTATTGAAAAGCGAGCCATTTTATCATTTTTAAAAATCGAAAAACTAGTAAATGGATGTATATTTTAAACAGCATGTCGGCATATTTTGAAGTGATTAGATACTCATCTGAGAGGTTTTTGCAATGTTGTAATTACCTTAAAATAAATAAAGAACTTTCAATTGTACAATGGAGGGACAAAATTAAATAATTCGCCGTAGCAGACAGCTATGCACTTGGTAAATGTTGACTATTTCTATTATATAAGTTATCAAATAATATTAAAAACAAATATTAATTCTATACATTTCATTATTAAGAGTTATGAGCCACCGCACGGCCGTAAGTGTCGTGGCAAAGAATAATTTGTCATTTCCTATTTCTATTTTTAAAGATCTTTAAGGAAAATAATTATTTCGGACTGGCGCTTAATGTCCGTCAACAAACCCAGCTCTCAGACACCCTCAATATTTTTCAGTAATTGCAAAAATACAAATGTTAAAATTGTTTTCAGTCGGGTCGTCTTTTAAAATCGAAATGCAGAATTCTGTAACAAGCGCTTGTTGAGGAAGTTCAGTCCACCAAAAGCCACAAGATGTCGCCATGAACTTGATACAACAGTTCCGTGTTTCTTTTAATAATCCCTTTAATTCCGTCTATCACTGATGAACTGTGATTTTTGCTTCAAGGTGGAATATTCAGACTGGTCAGTGTGTCAAATGTCCCCGTGTCTGTACTGTATGACTTCATTACACAATTTTGGACTATTTGTGTTTTGTAATTCAAATGTAAAAATAAACATTTAAAACATTAAGAATTCAACACTTAACGCTGAAATGCATGTGAAATTACTTCTACAGCTCTGAGTTTTTAAATGAACCGCGCTATATTGGTTTCACAGTAATGAATATCTAGCTATTTCAGCGCACCACGGTTTGATTTTTAATCCGACGGTAAAAGTCCAAATATTTGATCCCTGTATTATATTCCGATAACCGTAATGTAGGAAGTGTGACATTAAAATTATATGTTGTTTTTCTGGAGAAAAAGAAACAAGTTATGTGTCTTACACTTTGCGACCATTTTGCGCCATGTTTACCCAGAAAAGAAACTTAATCGGCCTATTATTTAACTCCTTTATTAAGTTTATATCAAGTTTAACTCCTTTATAAGGTTTACATTTATAGGCCTATATGTAATTGTTTAATTTTATCTCATGCATGATTTTTTTAGAAGACTTTATTTAATAGTTTATTTTTTAGTGTTACCAATAGTTGTTCACTTCTTTTACTCAGCTGATGACTAACCTCTATAACTAGTGACTGATAATGACAGGGTCATCACCTTTGACATGGTACTTTTAAAGCTTCCCAAAATGTGTTCATGTATAACCTATGTCAAAACCCATTACATTATGTATTACACCCAATATATGGGCTTGATTTTGAATTTTCAGTATCCTTTGTGAGCTTGCAAAATATGTGGGGAAAGAGTTATTTCATTTTGTACTGAAGAGTTCATTTTATATACTAATTACAGCAAAATCAGGCATAAACAATGTGCATGAATGAATAGAAAACCGTTAATGTATAAATTAAAGTGCGAATATAATTAATTTCGATAGAATAGAATTAACACTGCTACATTTTCAAATTTAAAATATAAAAATATAAAAAAATTAGAATCCTTTCCTTGAATTCCGGTTGTGACTGAAAGGCATGCAGGAAAACTGGAAAACTTTTCTACCTATATTAGATTATGGCTTACCTACCCTGTCTCTTACCGGGGTCTACAATTATGCAAAAACAGTAATTATTGTTGTACAGTGTGAGAAAAATGACACTGATGTGTGTATGTCCAGTTATTTTTGTTGTATCCCTTCTAGCCTTAACCCTTTCCAGCTTCACAAAGCAGGATCTTAAACTTCTCATTTAAGTTACAAAGCTGGAAATGAAATACAAATGATGGACAAATCATTTAATACAGTTTAGTACAAGTTCGACAGAAAGATGAATGTGTGAAAGATGAATGTTATTTCATCAGAAGACGGGTATTGTTGTCTCCAAGCAATATTCTGAAAGGGAAAAAAATGTACATTAATCCAGCCAAACTGAGCAACGTAATAAAGGGCTAATTAATGATGATAGTCTCACCTGACTAAAGCAGCAGCAATAAGGCCACCAGTAATGGGTCCCACCCAGTAAACCCAGTGGTGCGTCCAGTAGTTGGTCAGCACTGCAGGACCCAGAGCTCGTGCAGGATTCAAGCATGTGCCAGACACATCACCGCTGAAACCCACAGAAGATATTAACCTCCGCAGACAAAGAGTTATGTGTAACATAATCGATGAACTCACCCCACTAGTATATTTACAATGACTGTGCAGCCCACCAAAAATGGAACCAAAGGAGTTTTGCTCTTGGCATTTACTGCACCCAGTAAGACCACCATGGTGACTAAACACGTCATGGCAATTTCTCCGAACAATGCTTTCATAATAAAGTCATCAGCCTGGAGAACCGTGAATGCAGCACCTTGAGCTTGTGCATATTTCTCATTTGAGGTAATTCCCTGAAAACAAGCAAGAGAAACATGTCAAATGCATTGAATTGTGTGTTTTGAAAACCGCATGTGTCTTACTCACGCTGGCCATGACTGCTCCGAGTAAACCTCCAGTCAGCTGGGAGATCAGGTATGGTGCCACCATTTTCAGCTTCAATCCACCACAGAGGTAGATGGCTATGGTGAATGCTGGGTTGAAATGTGAACCACTGTCAGAAGAGAGGTGGAAAAAACATTGCAATATCCATCAATAAGATGCTTTTTATCCAAGGTGGTGTCTAGGGGCATGCTCTGGGACAAAACCTTTGGAGAAATCAGACTAGACCAGACTAAATCAAGAAAGCCACAGACTGCAGAGGTCAGTGGATTAATGCTGAGTTTATAAGAAGCAAATATAAGACGTTAACAGACTGTATAGCCTATATAATCTAGATATGCAGTAGTCAACATTTAAAGTGGATCAAAAAAGTAAAAAAAAAATTGTCCCGAGACAAAAATGCTTCTAGGGTTTTAGGACAACTTTGTTCAAAAACTTGTTTTTTTAACCACTTCAATTGTTGACTACTGTATAAGATTATTTTATATTTAATAAGAAATGTATTATTTTAATATAATTAAAAAGCAAAATAAAATATAACATGAATAAATATGTTCATCTAAACATATAATTAATATATACAATTTAATGAAAAATATAATTAATGAATTACAAAATAATATAATCAAAGATGTATAAAAATTTAATTCCAAATATATCATAATTATATGGTTTACATAAAAACAGACTTAGTAACTATTTGTAATTATAGATAATTATATACCTATATGATTATATATGTAGTTTTAATATGTATTGAATTTTATATTTTAGATTAATGTATCAACATGTAAAATATATTTTATAAAAAATATGTATTTTATTAGATATTACATCACAAGGCCTGTTAATGGAAAAAAAAATTGTTTGTAATTTCTTCTAGATTTGTAAGTTATATATGTAGGCCTATATAATATATGTGTGTGTATAAATTATATTATTTGTAATTTATTTTATTATATAATTGTGTAAATTATATATATATCATTTATCATATATCACACAGTCAGATACAGACACACACACATTATATGTAGGCCTATGCATGGCAATAAACTGAACAAAGACAATGTTCAGTTTAAAAATGCAATTTTACAATAAAGAAATAAAGATTATAAGATTAGACTAGAATATAAGATTATAAAGATTATGTTTTTTTAAACCCACTTCGCCTGCATACGTTTTTTGCTCATCAATAAGAAATCAATAAAAAACACGTTTTCCAAAGGTCACACTCGGGCTGTTATTTTCATATGTACTTTCGTTCTGTTTTGGCAGCACGCTGCACACCTTTCTCCTCACCTGATCTCTGCCATACACGCGATGAGCACCGCCACCGCGAGCCCGTGAGCCAGCGCGGGCTGGAGTCTGCCGGCGTCGGGCACGTTTTCAATCACAGACACACACCCGATGAAGACGAAGAAAGCGGTCCCCAGCAGCTCGGCCACGCACGGCTGAAGGAGCCGCTCAAACAGCTTCGGCTCCCTCGCACCATGCTGTCCCATCTTATCCACCAGAGCTTTCTCCATGTGGTGGAGCTCCACTTTGTCTTCAGTCATTCTTTCACTTTCATGCACCTCTGCATCTCCAGACTCTAATATGCTGCTGGAGGACGTCTTCTCATGGGAGTGAATAGCTCAGTGACCTTTAAGGGCAATTGATGATTGAAAAGACTAATAATAAACGCCAAATGTTGACCAGTGGTAAAGAATACAATTAAAATTTAACATGCTTGTGCACTCAGCTAATTTAGACGAGAAACTAAAGCGAAACCCGTGCTCGTTTTATAGATTTCAAGGAAAATACCTGAAACAGTAATCTAATAAGGACAATTATTATTCAATATACAAAAACTCTCTTTCTTGTGTTTGTGTTTTAATAATAATCATAATCTCACTGCTTTGTAGGGTAAATGGTTTTGCCGTTTTTTTACACTTTGTTAATCTTAGTTATTTAAAGAAGCGGTCTCGCAGTTTCTAAGAAATGTGCTTGCTTTTGCTCACGCATTGCAAAAGCTGTATGTGATCACATTTATATTTGCAAATAAACCTTATTCTGTAAAAACATAGCATAATTCAGTAAAATAAATATGAAAATCTTGTCCGAGAAGGCCAAAGCACAATCCTGGCGCTTGTAAATTGAGAATTTTTGGCCACTAGGTGGCAGCAGACAACCCATCAAAGTATAATCAGTGGTGGCCTATAATTAAAACGGACCGACGTTTCTTCCATGTCAGTATGACCGCTTTTCAGTTTGATTTAAAAACAAATGTGCTTCAAATGCGCAAAGATTAATTTGACCCGCTAAAAGCCACATTGCTTGCCGTTTACAAATTCTTTGACATTTGTGAATCAGCAAATGTTATCCATCCTCTTCCGATCGAGGGACGTTTATTTGTTACGTCTCCCAAACAACGTTAAATATGTTGAGCCCCAAAATGACCTCAAACATCGCTGGACCTCGGAGAGAGGTCTAGGGTCAACCCAAACGGTCAAGCGAGAGCAGGTTGCTCAGTAGCAGGGATTTAAATAACAGAAATACACAACGACGCGGTTTGACGGATGTTATCACGTCTCTTCTGTCTGATGTTTGTTATATTATCAGCAGCTAAAACAAAACTAGCTGAACTGCGGGCTTCCGTTGTTTTGATAACCACAGTACGTTGCCATGGTTTCCTCTGCCCTCTCGATTGTGAACGTACTGTGTTTACGTGACCATTAATTAGTTAAACTAGTCTGTCCTACTGTTATGAAGATCTGACATTACAAACTATCAGAATTTTATTCGTATCATAATCATATATGCCTAAATATCAACAACTGCAATAAATTCCGTATTTTTGTTCATTTTGGTCGAGTTCGATACATCACACTATGTCTCTTTTTTCTTTCTTTTTTTCATTTGTCTAGCAGTTCACTGATTTGATCTTTAATTTAATTGCATTTTATTTAGCAGATAATTCCCTAATTTGCGTTGCTTGTTTTAAACACAAGCATTTATTTCTATATATTTCTATTTCGCAAACTTTCTTCTAAATCTCTGGGGGGGGGGGGGGGGGGGGGGGGGGGGGGGGGGGGGGGGGGGGGGGGGG
>JAUCMU010000063.1:19911893-19923781 GCA_032275025.1 Enteromius treurensis
TATTTGAAAAGAACGAACCTGCAAATGTCTCAACTGACCAATCAGAATCAAGCATTCCAGAGAGCCGTGTAATAAATCTAAATAAGATGCATCCTCAGTGACTGATCAGGAGAAGTGCGCTCATATGCTGTGTGCTATTTCTGTCTCAGTCATGGCCGTGTCTAAATATCCTCTGCTCTTTCACTCTTCAGATGTGGAATTCAACGTCTCAGGCATGTTTGCTATGCCTGGGTGCCCAGGGACCCCTGACTCTGAAGTGGGGACCATAGACAGGAGGCGCCCAGGCAGCCAGAGTTCGTTCGATTATGACACGCCCCGCAAAGACAGGTACAAGTCTCATCCCCGCGTTTACAGACATGACTCCAACTCCACAGTAGTGTCCGCATCCTATGTAGTGGCCAATGAGTGCGTCACAGTCAAAGCAGACAGTCTGAGACCCGAGCTGGGGGCTGTTTAGACACATTCATTTCAAATGACACATGCAACTTTCTCAGCCATGTTTGTTTAGTTTTGCTTCGTTTTTCCTTTAGATTTTTTTTTAGTTTGGCTTTGTTTGCTTTGTTTTACTTTTTTGTCAACCGTTGCTTATTGTATGCTTTCTGAAATAAATAAACTTTATGCTCATAGCTATGTATAAACGCATTATTGCTATATTTCATAATTACGGAATGGGTGTCGAATTCAGAAAAGAAACGAGTCAGGTTATTGACCTGCATTTCAACAGCACTAATGCTTCGTTAAAAGGAATTAAATAATTATCTATATTCTAGTAAATGCTGTTCTAGTTTCTATAATTCCAGTTCTGGTTATTCAGTGAGTGAAAGCAGGAAGTGTTCAGTCCGGTCGTGTCGGTTTGGTATGTTCAGAATGAGTCAAACAGCTCCTCTCCCGCAGGCCATCATACCAAACGTGTTTCTGTGCCTCAGGTACAGGAGAGTCCTTCAGCTGCTGCAGTAATTTTTCAGGAGGGCTAACTAAACAACTGAAATAATAGTATTTATATTAGGGCTGCCAAGTTTTTGTTTACATTATATATGTGTGTGTACTGGTGTATTTATTATGTATATATACAGTAAATACACATGCATGTATATATTTAAGAAAAAAAGTTATGTTTATATATTAAATATATTTATAAAATAAAATACATGAATATAAACATAAACATGACAAAATAAATACTATATGTGTAATAAATACACACAGTAAACATACATATGTAAAAAAAAAAAAAAAAAACTTTTATTTTGAATGCAATTAATCATTTGAAAGCACTTATTTATATACATATTCAGAATTTTATAAAGGTTTTATAAATTAATATTTTAATTAGCCTTTTCACCTTTTAAATTAAATTTAACATTTTAATTTAAGTTTTAGTAATTTTGCAGTTATGTATTTTGCAAATGCTGTTATCCAAAGTTACATAAAGCAGTTTTTAATTTTTTTTTGTTGTTTTTTTATGTTTTTTTGTTTAATTCATTTTCAGTTTTAGTTGTAGTCATAATACTACGTAAACTTAACCAAAAATATAAAATGTTTTTAAATGTTAACTGAAACTGTTTTTTTTATGTTTAAGATTCACACTAGGTATTAATTTTGACACATTATATACGTATATACTATATTTATGTAAGATAGATAAAAGTAAAACAAATTAGAATTTTTAGTTAGTAAATTTTACATTAATGAATGAATACTTCATTTTATAACTATGTTATCATTTCCTGGTGTAAATTTACACTACATATTTTAATATTTGGTGATACTACATTTAGTTGTATAATGTGCACTATAAATTATATTATTGCCTATTAAAAATAGAATAATAACAGAGCAGCACACAGTAGAGGCCATTCTTAATAAATCAGTGAATGACTCAGCCACCTGTTTTGTTTCTGTGGACTAAATATACAACTTGCAGACAGTTACGTTATATACATGCACACACACGTTGAAAATGTTAAATGTATTTTATGCTTAAACTCTACAAACCATTAGAAGTGTCATCCGTTCCCAACACATGTGTCTGGTTGCTGTCCCAGTGGTCAGGTGGTGGTCCTGTCCTTCTCCTCCTCCTCTTCTGTGGAGACTAATACCCCACTGTCACTCTCAGGTGTGAGTGTTTCATGCTGTCTCCCCTCTTCCCTGTAGCCCTGCTAACAAACAGCCGGAAATCGCCCCTCGTAGAGCTGTCACAGTAAATAAAAAGCAGCACTTCACTCCCACCTTCCAGCCCCCTCTACCTCCCATCGACGACGAGGGGGGGGATCCCGTGTTTGAGCCCTCCCCTCTGTCGCCCACGGGCGGGGGTCTGGAGGCCGGGCAGGCGGGAGCTTCGCTTCCTCAGACCCTTCAGCCTTTAGCTCAGCACACTGTGGAGAACAGGTAAGGACTGGTGCGACCGCCAAAACCTCAACCCGCCAACCGCTGCCAGATGCCAGGAGCCGGCCGCTCAAATCTGCGTGTCCTGTGCACAGCGTTTTGTGCCACTCTCTTGATTATTGCTTCAAAACGCTGCTTCAAAATCAGTCAAATAGCTAACGATTGGGTACAATCGCAGAGTAAGGCTATAAGGCTTTCAAGAGACCTGGAATGGCAAAAATCTAATGCCGCCATTTGTCGCTGTGTTATGTACAGCATCTTCTTGTGCCACTCTCATGTTGTTTTTGCTTCAAAACCCCTTTTAAAATCAGAAAATGATCAAGCTATTACAATTGGACCATTCTTTAAAACATTTTTTTTTTTTACCTTAAATCTATCTAGATATGGTAGTTGCAAAAATGTACAGTTCCCAGGACGGCAAAAACCAGAATTCAGTACTTTTACTCCTAGTTTTTGCATGCTGTGATAGTTTCTAGGATTTTGTTGCTTTCAAATAAATTAAAAATAAAATATTGTTTATTATCAAGTTTTTACTATGAAGTGATCATTTTTGTTCTGTTTTTGTTTTATTAAACCGGGCGTATAAAAACAAAGGCCTCTCGATTCTCAAGTTAAGGATAATTTGTCAAATCACGCCGATTTATCTCAGACAGGGCCAAAAATCCTTCTATTGTCCGTTTCTGTGACGCTTGAATCTGTGTGTCCTGCCTTGCCTTTCTCTGTTGCTTGTTCTTTCTTTAGTGGTGAAGATGCACTGCATGCAGAATAAAACACTGCTAACTTTGCTAACTGTGTTTCCTTCAGGCATGTACTATATATCTGTGATAACCTTTCAGTGCAAGTCATTAACTCAACTTGGACCACTACATTTTTAACGTCTCTGCATGTGAACTGAGCTGTGTGTAAATGCTACAGGGTGATCCCATGATAGAAGTGCCCTGCTTTTCTTCTCTCCCCAGTACTCCTCTCGCCCGAGATCCTGCATCCACACCCCCTGCCCTGAGGAACGGCCCGGGAGCTTGTGTGGTGACCCCTACCTCAGGTCCTAAGGGCCCCAGTCCTTTCATGGGCCGAAGAGGTCAGAACTAATCATCCTTCCTCTTATCTTTATTCAGATCTATTAGGGATGTATTAAAATGCATGTTGTCAGTTAGCCAGTAAAATCATGTCTGGGCTGTTTCAGGTACAAAGAAACAAGCGCCAGCACCTCCCAAACAGGTTGCGCCCCCCACACCTCAGAGCGTCAAAGTGGCTACTAACCAGCCCTCAGTCCCGAGCACCCCTCAGCCTCTCATCGCACCCCGCCGCAACAACCAGCTTCCCCTCCAGGCCCCCAACCACCCTCCTCCTCAACCTCCGTCCCAGCCGCCTCCTCACAGCACAGAAGAGGCCCAGCCGTCCCCTCCCAGAACACCCACCCCTCCGGGCACACCCCCTTACGACGGCTCCCAGCTGCGGCCCAGGCCCACCCCTCGGGCACGACCAAAACCCGCCGGCCCACCACCACCACAGCCAACCAGTGATGGCGCCAACGGAGTCTGTGTTTCTGGGTCCAAGATCATCTCAGGTACGGAAAATCACAGCCCTGACATTTTTGCACAAAAAAGTTAATAATAATAATAACAACAATAATGATAAATAATAGTGTATGTATTTATTTATTTATTAATTTATTTATACATATATATATGTGTGTGTGTGTGTGTCAAAAAAATTTTTTATTTTGAATTTGACCAATCACGATTAATCACTTGACAGCACTAAATTAAATTATTTCATTTTAGAACGTTATTATAATCATTCCTTTGGTCATATTCTCTATTTGCATTTTCTAGAAATAAATTGCAAGCTATATGGTAGCATCTAGACTTTTTTTCATATTTTCTCTTCTTTAACAAATATAATATATTAATATATAAAAAAAATTATAGCACATTTATCCTTTTCTGGGGCATACGCACATAACTACAGAAATGGACTTGTCTGTACAAGCCTGATGTGAACATCCAGCGCTCATTGGATGACACATTTCTCCAGCTAAGTCAGTTCTAATATGGAAACACACTCATCTAGAGTCTGTATAAAGTCAGGTGTTCGGTGTCGGGCTGATGTGTACCTCATTAATAGCACATTATTGGGAGAAAGCCCAGCACTGGCCCCTGCCACACAACTCTCCTAAGGGTTTCCCTCCTTTAAGCTCGCTTCACATGACGAAAGAAGTCGGCAGATGCTGCTGGAGACTAAAAACTTCATCCTCAGATTAGAAAGAGTTTAAACAATCCCAGATCCGGAGTTAACAAGCTGTATTTTCATAAGTAGGTTTGTCAAGATGGATGTAGCACACAATGTTTGAGCCATACATACAGGACAAAATAGCTCTTTTCTTACTGTTTTATTCATTACGTACTGTTCAGTTGTGTCTATTTAATATTTAACATTTATATAAATATAAAGGTTGCAAAATTATTTGATTGTTACATACTTGCCTCAACCCTTTTAAGTAATGTTCCATGTTAAATTAGATGTACATGTATAATTATAAGGTTAAAAATAAATATGAATAATTAGATTTAAGAAGGTTAAATAAATAGAGGTTGAGCTCTGTAGACATCATCTATGGCATGCAGAAAATACCTCTGAATTATAAAATGGAAATTACTTAAAATAATGTAATAATAATTTAAATTCTCTTTATAATAATAATAATAACAATAATACATATGAAAATAAAGGTTCCAGGTAAAATGGAATTTAAGCTCTATTGACAGCATTCATGGCATGTAGAAAAAAACCTATCAATTATGAAATGGAAATAATTTTAAATTAATGAAAAAAAGGAAATAAAATTATATATTTGGATGATAATAAAAAAATATTAAATGTGAGAAGGAATGTTACAGCTTACATTTATATTACAAATTAAATTCTATGGGCAGCACTATGACATGAAGCCTCTAAATTATAAAATAGACATTAATATTGAATGAATAATAATCATTTTGTTTTGATTAAATATAAAAAAAGGAATTTTCCTTGTTAAATTAATTAGAAGAAAGGACAGCATCCATGGAAATTATTTTAAAATAAATAATTTACATTTTATTCATAAAATAATACAATACAATTACAGTGAAAGTCTGTAAATGAAGGACTGAACAATGTTTTAGTTTTATGCAAATTAAGGAATACGTTTTTTTGTGAGAATCAACAGCATATCACAGATGTTGTCAGCTGAGCTTAACTGGCCCCGACACATTCCTTGTAACTGTAACGGTCATGTAATCGCTAGATTATAAATGTTTAATTTGGCTTCAAAAGCGAACGAAAAAAGTCCTCGTTTCTGTTCTTGGAAAACCGAATCTTCTGTGACCGTTCATTATCATAAGTTATTATTATTCATCATGCCTTTCAACACCTTTGTGATTTTTATTTGTCCCTGGCATCCATTATGTCAACTCAGAACACAGATCTTCAGTTTAGTGTTTAACACACACACACACACCTTAATGTCTGGATTTCGCATTTCTCCCTCGTAACACGAGTTGTCATCATTGGCCTGACTGTAGGATGCGTGGCGTGTAATAATCTTAGTGGTAAGTTTGGCACAGTGAAACCACATGCTGCAGTAGACGGCTTGTGGAAACATCAGCAGCTGCCAGGAGTCCTTCAGTGTTTGGCCCGAGGTTCAGACGCTCTCCTGCTTCACCACACACCGCATCTGCATGAGAGAGAGCTGTTTAATGACTTTACCACCACTCTGATTAATGCTCCGTTGTAATCACCACTTCCAGAGTTTAATGACACTCTTTTTGGTGGTTCACTGCCATCAGAACTTCATCCGAAAAGCCAACATGAAGTCAAAACTTACCCTGATTACTGTCCTAGCACGCATATTAACTGAAGAAAAATACACTTGGAAGGAAAAGTTGCTTACATCCAGCATTAATTTCATCCATAAATACCGAATATTATTACAAATTTAAAACAAATGTTTTCTTTTATTGTCAAATATATTTTATTCTTGTGATCAAAGCTGTAATTTCAGCATCATTATCCAGTCGCATGATTCTTCAGAAATCTCTCTAATATGCTGATTTGCTGCACAAGAAACATTTCTTATTGTCACCAATGTTGAAGAAAAATTCTAATATTTTTATATAAATAATATATGCATTAAATAAACAAATATGCATTAAATTGATTAAAAGTGACAGTAAAGGCATTTTTAAGGATTTTAAAAATTCCTGTTTCCTATGGAATAAATAATAATTGCAATTCTGGCTCATTTTTTTCAGAATTGTGACATAAACTAGCCATTGCGAGTTCTGAAGTCAGAATTGTGAGATATAAACTCATAATTATTATAAACTGCGAATTATATAAACTTTATAATTCGCAATTCTGACTTTTTTTCCGCACAATTGTGACTTAACTCGCAATAACCTTGTTTTATTCAGTGGTGGAAACATGCTTCCATAGTTTACACCTACATTTTAAGCAGCAAAACTCGTTTTAAACATTGATCGTAATAATAAGTCATTATTAATAATTGAGCACCAAGCACAAAGCAACAAATCAGCATGTAGTAATGATTCATGAAGGATTGAGTGACGCTGAATTAATCCAGCTTTGCATCACAGGAATAAATAACACTTCAAAATAAATTCACGTAGAAAACTACTTGTACTATCTTGTACTAACATTTAGCAACTTTACAGTATTACTATATTTTAAATCAGACATTTTCGAGAATATTTTACAAAAGTTCAACCACTGGTAGTCATAATTTGCATAATCCAATTAATTTTGACACATTCCAGAAGTAAAATGGGTTCATGTTGACTTTGAAAGGCTGATATGTGATTGGACTGGCTTGATGGATGTTCACAGCCGTCTGAATTGTGATTGGCTTCACTGTGCTGGTGGTCGGTCTGATCTTTGAACATGTTGTGACGTTGTTGCACTGTTACAGATGTGTGATCTTCTGCCTGTGAGGTGTGGTTTGAGTGGCAGGCGATGGTAAGACCTCTGGGCGTATCAGTCGAAGTACTGTCAGCTCCATCTGTGTGTGTCTGAACGCTTTCTTTGCCTGTTTAACCCGACTAACAGCAAGTGAACCTGCATGACAAGCTGCCTATCCAGTGTCTTTGTGGCATGTCTTAGGATAAAAAAAAAAACAAGCACATGCTTTATGCAACTAAACATACAGTAACCCCCTACCCATGAACCTCGGCTGCTTCTGCAGGGTCAATGTTAGCTGTGCCACAGATACTGCATTGATTAACATTTTACATTTGAATACGCTACAGATTTAAAGGTTTGGGGTCATTTTTCTCCTTTTTTTTTAATTTTAATTTTTTTTTATAATAATTTAATTTAGCAAAGATGCAATAAATTGATCAGTTAATAATAAAAGCTGTTAAAAGCTTGTTTCTCAAACTATCTAGATAAAAAAATAAATAAAATGTATAAATATTAATAAATTGCATTTAAAATATATTCAAATAGAAAATAGTTATTTTAAATTGTAGTCATATTTAACTAATGTTTATATATATTTTTTAAATTATACTGACCCCAAACTTTTGAACAGCTGTGTACCTTTTTTTGTTGTCATGTTTAGATATATTTAAACAGCATTAATAGTGCTATCAAAAGATATTTGCATCCAAAATGTTATTGTTTACATTATACATATGTGTATATTATGTATATGTACACATATAGTATATATATTTAGAAAATATTTGCGTTTATACATTTATATATTCATATTCTTATATGTAACCATAAACATAACATGATTTTGCATAACATATACATGCGTTTGTATTTATATATACATAATAAATATACACAGTATACACACATACATTATGTAAACAAAAACCTTTATTTTGAATGCGATTAATCGTTTGGCAGCACTATATATATTTTTTTTATGTCACAACTAACCCATTGTTTGCTCATTTAAATAAAATAAATATTGGACATCATCCGAGTGCATCTTGTTAAATGATACATTCTTATTTTCTCCAATATTGCTTGTTTAATGTTGGTGGAAATATGATCAAATGTTATCTTTGAAATGTCCTAAATGTGCATTATGGTTGCGCAGATGAAGATGGAGAGGAGAGATCTTTGACGGGACCAGGGCTGGATCTTGTCCCGGAGCTTAAGGAGGATGAAACCACAGAAACACACTCAGAAGATGAGCACCAATCAGAAAACACCGCCCTGTGAGGTGGGCGGAGTCCAGACCTCTCACAGCCAATGGAGAGCTATGTTCGTAATAGAGTACTAGCGTACTTCCTGCATGGTGTATTTTTACCATTTCTTTTGAGAACATGAAAGTATGCCAAATGAAAAACATTTTACGTGACCTCAGTTACCTTATGAATAAATCTAGGTGTTAAGCATTCTGATTTAAGTATAAAAAAAGTATTCTGTGAGGATCAAATGAGTCATCGGAGTTGCTTCAATCGTCACACTGGGAATGG
Source organism: Enteromius treurensis (assembly GCA_032275025.1). Classification (NCBI taxonomy): domain Eukaryota; kingdom Metazoa; phylum Chordata; class Actinopteri; order Cypriniformes; family Cyprinidae; genus Enteromius; species Enteromius treurensis. The sequence continues at coordinate 19,920,779 of JAUCMU010000063.1, forward strand.
AAGGTCAAGTCGATGCATTGCATTGTGGGATATGGTACCCAGCACCGTGTGCAATTATAGTAGGTCATCTGGGTATTCAAAGCATACGGAAACATATGTATGCCATCCTGAAAAGTATACATAGTACGTGCAGCAGATGATAGTACGCTATTCTGAACATAGCCATTCACTTTAACCTTTGACCCCAAGGAAAACTCCGTCCTCACAATGCTGGCACATTGTAAACGCATACCAGGAAAAAAGAAAAAACGTACGCACATGTTAACATGCTATACATCATTCACAAGTAGCATATTGCTGGTAGGGGTTTTAATCAAGTATGAATGTTTTGCATAACAAGCGTTATATATATATGTGCCTTTGCTTTGTTATCACGGTGAATGTTATTATTTTAATCATTCCTTTTCTCTTGGAATACTTCACGATTCAAAAAATTGGGTTTAAAAAAAGCGCAAGAAAAATAATGGTTGCAAAGATGTAATTGATTTAATACATGCATAAGATTTGTATTTTGAAGTATTTTTTTTCCTGGGGTGCAATACTGACTGCAGTGTAGTGTTATGGCATTACAGTCGTTTATGTATTAGTTAAGTAGTTTTTAACTATTGTAATTGTGTTTCACAGGGTTTACTTTAGTGGAGTATGTACTACCAAGTACCAATCTATCCATCCACTGTTGACCATTAAAATAAACCCTGCATGTGCTATTATGAAATACTTCATTCTCAAAATGACCAAAGATGCTTTTTTTCAAAGCGTATGATCCTGTGTCAGAGCTTTAGGGGGTTATTTCATGTTGTATGCAATGCACAAACAGCACTGACAACATAAATGTGAATGAAAGGGTTAACGGATCGGTCAAGCTCAGGAACTGTCAGCTAACAAGCCAAAGTCCTTCATTCCTTTCAACATCGAGTATGTGCCTTTATTTCTGTGGATATATCTTTAATCGGCTCCTAATTGTACATATTGATTTTTATTTTCTGTTTCACCCTCTTTTGTACGTCTGTGTGCATATTTCCTCCATCTTCTTCCCGTTCTCCAGTGCCTCAGATGAACAAATGTTGTACAAATTAAGTTTTCTGATTATACATCAAATAAAATGCTTAATTAAAGAAACCAAGACCAGTTGTTTTTTTTAATACGGTTTAATTGACAATAATATCAAGAACAAGTTGGTGAAGTGTTGGTTGCAAAAACAAAAGTAAAAACTGATTTATGACGATATATTATAAATAAGAATGTTGGTTTATTGTTAAAGTGCCTCTATTATGGCTTCTGAAGGGTTCGGGTTTTGGGAGTCCCCAACAACAGGTTAACATGCACGCAAGGTCAAAAAACACTTTCTTATTATATGCATTCATTTTTTATCTTATTTGCTCAACGACTCCCAAACAATTCGTTAACAATTTATTTTTCCAAACCCTTCCTGAATGAATGAGTTTGCTAATGTTTCATGTTGACGTCAACATGCAACGGCTAGGGATTCGTTTTAAAGAGGCAGAGTCGACTTTCTTTTGAGATACAATAACTTTATGCATTGAGCACTTTCAGAATGTTGTTTAATTTATTTTGAGCCGTTAAGGCCTGTTCACACCCAGCACGATAGCTACAAAGATAAGGATAACTATATTTGTGTTTATAGCAGTGACTGATATCTGTTCATTATAAGCTCAAGCGCGTCTGTCACTTTAAATTCTCAAGCGCCTGATAGCAGGATTGATTCCAATGACATAGTTTCTCTGTCCTTTATGGTTGTAGTTGTGGTGTGGATGCTGCTATTGTCTAAAACTGAGAACAGTTTTGGAACTGTATTGATATCTTTATCGTATTTGGTGTGAACCGGGCTTTAAACTGCATGAAAGGTCCTTTACAAAAATCCATAATAGGGGCACTTTAAGTACATACTGCATGGATATTTTCTTTCCCACACCAGTCACAATAAACAATACATTATAAAGCAGCGGCTACGCCCAGAAAGCGAAGAGAAACACGGCCACTGACATACAGATGATGAGGTTGGCGTTTACCAGGTGTCTCGCACAGGGGTCTTCCTCCAGGGAACACGTCGGAGCCTCAGGAGGAGGTGATTTGGGCGTCTCTCCTTTCTGTTTCTCCATTCCACAGATCCAGAACAGAGCAGATTTGAGTTTAGATGAAGCCGCATGGCTAGAAGCAGAACTACTGGAATCTGCTGACAAAAAAAAATGCATTCAGAATAACATGTGAATAATTAAATCTAAACAAGTAGGCCTATTATCTTCATAGATTTAGTGTTTTTTTTTTTTGTTTTTTGCAGATTGCAATTTTTATTTAAAGCAGTATTTTATACAGATATTAAATGCGATCTTGTTATTAGATATCCTCAATCTTTTTTCCTCTTTAAAAACACATTGAAAAATATGAAATGACTTTGTCTCCCTCTGCTGGACTATCACAGAAATAGATTGGAATAAATTGGACAACACCATTTGTCTGTGCCTCCATATGGATCGGACAAAGTACCCTCTTTTGTAGGATATGCATCATTTTCCATGTCTTTTGAGTACTGTGTGGCATCCTCGATCGTCTGGAGATCTGAAAGCACAACCTCTTTGCTTTCTGTCACAGGATCAAAGCGCGTGTACCACGTCAATCGACTGATCTGGGGGGAAAAAACAAACCCTTTATATGTGAAGTTCCTAAATTAAAGAGATAGTTCATCCAATCTCCCTCAAGCTGTGCCAAACATGTCTGTAGAGCACAAAATAATTAAAAAACGACAGTAGTTAAAGCAGTCATTGATTTCTAGTACTTTGTTTTATAATAAATTATTGAATTTTGGGGTGAACTGTCCCTTTAAGGTTTATGAAAACACTTTTGAATGCTAATTATGTTTTTTGTGAAATTGTGAACTGGGTTAGGGTTGGTTTTGTGTGTGTGGGGGGGTTTATGAGGACACAAATTTGTATAATGACATGGGTATGACATAGGTATTACAATATGAAGGTGATTTATGAGGAC
>JAUCMU010000063.1:19927009-19945757 GCA_032275025.1 Enteromius treurensis
CACCTCTTCTAGCCGATTGGTTGGCTGTAGTTTGATTTCGCTCATTAAACCCCACCTCTTCTAGCCGATTGGTTGGCAAAAGTTTGTTTGCATGCATTAAACCCCACCTCTTCTAGTCGATTGGTTGGTGAAGTTTGTTTGCGCTCATTAAACCCCACCTCTTCTAGTCGATTGGTTGGTGAAGTTTGTTTGCGCTCATTAAACCCCACCTCTTCTAGCCGATTGGTTGGCTGTAGTTTGATTTCGCTCATTAAACCCCACCTCTTCTAGCCGATTGGTTGGCCGAAGTTTGATTGCGCGCATTAAACCCCACCTCTTTTGCTGATTGGTTGGCCGCAGTTTGTTTGCGCGTATTAAACCCACCTCTTCTTGCCGATTGGTTGGCCTTTAAGGAAACCTGTTAAAAAACCCTTTTGGGGGTGGTCCCTAGCTGGTCATGAGCTGGTTTAAAAAGGTCATGTGCTGGTTCTAAGCTGATCCTGAGCAGGAGCTAGTTACTTAGGACCAGCACATAACCAGCTAAGAACCAGATTCAACCTGCTTAAACCAGCAGCCATGCTTTAAAACCTAACCAGCATATGCTGGGTTTTTTCAGCTGGGAAGCTAGAACTTAAAACTCAATATATATATATTTCTGGATTGATTGTTCTAGAACTTCTACATAGATAGAAACCATCATACCCATCATGAGAAAGGTGTTCAAAATAAGCAAGTTCAATCAACACTGCTGGTTCTTTACCTGGTCAGAACACCAGTACCACATGGAGGGTATGGACATGCCCAGAATCACTCCCGGCCAGGGCAGGTCAGAGGTCACAGGGTGACGGAATATGTGAAAGGCATCCTCCCGTGGGATCCCACAGGTGGTGTTGGGCACTCGGATGGAGGGAATGGCATGGGGATACTTGTCCAGGACAGCTTGAAATCCGCCGACCTCTGCAAAACCTTCACAGCAACATTGAGAAGAGCAGATTATTATTGTATTAAATACTTGAATCAACACGATTGTCGTGGTCACTCACTGAAGCCCATGAGGATCAGTGCTCCGATCACCATGATGACAGTCTGAACCGCATCGGTGTAGATCACTGCTGCAAGACCACCTGTGACCACATCAGTCAATAAATGCTTTAGCAGATTTTAAGATGTCCCCCCTAAAGTGTTCCCATTCAAGTATCATTAAAATGTTTTTTTAAAGCATGCAAGGGCTTTTTAAATTTCACTTTTAAAAAATCTAGTTTAATCATGTCTAAATAATTATCAAACGCAAAACACACAAGTAAGCAGGCAGTCCTATGACCTGCAAAATTTTTACTTTTGACTAACTAGACATAAAGAGACAAAAGCTTGTCAGTGAATTAATTACGTCATGTTAAGTGCGCCAAAATGGTTCCGTTTCAGATCACTAAAATATCACTTCTACATTAATGTAACAGCAGCGTGCTTATAATCAAGAGAATGTTCTCGTGTTTTAGTTTGGGCGCTATACAGTTATCGTCACAGTAAAATATGTAACCTGCGATGGTGTAGATAGCCGTGATGCCGAGAAGCAGAACCACAGCGAGGTAGATGTCCCACTGCAGAGCCTGCTGGATGAACACAGCTCCTGCATACATGTCCACCTGAACACAGAACAACACACAGATCACCTCCTAGTCCGCTCTGCTAGGATCATTACAGCTTTACATCGAGCACACTTACTGAGATTTTTGTGAAGATGTAGATAAATAGATATAAAACACACAGAAATAACTGGATTCTTTTTCCACCAAATCTTTTCTGTAAATACTCGGGCATTGTTGTGACCTGCAAAATAATGGAAAATCCTCTTGATTTGCATGAACTGCAGAAACAACACAGTTGTATACAATTACCAAATGATTAACAGATGACACGAAAATAAAATGTCATTACATTTCCAATTCCTCTGATCATGCAAAATCTACAAATGATTTTAACAGATGTTACAAATGGTTTAAAGCATTGATAAATAAACAAATACAGTATTTTCCTGAATAAAGGAATAGCATGATTAATGTTATAGTGTTGAGGCAATAAAACATGAAGGGACTAAATGATTAATAAACATTTATAAACATATACAGATTATGAATAGTTCCAACTTCAGATTGGGTACTGCAAAAACATAAGCAAATAATTAATAAATCATTTGTAAAGATGCACAAATAGTGGTGACTTCAGCCCTTTAAGACACTTTCATTGAGATGACTGCTCATAATAAATGTTTATTACCATTTACAAATTATAAATAGTTTCCTCTTTAGATTGGGAACCGCAAAACAAACACATTAAATATTGATTACATTGATTGATTAAGATCTACACAACAAACAAAGACCAAATATGTGACCTTTACAGGCTGTGATTATGAGTTTATAATTAATGTGTGAACATGCATGGTTTGTGAAGTGCTCAAAATGACTAAATTCATTTTTTTTTTACAACATTTGTAAATGTGAAGAAGATTTTATTTTCTGATAATTTTATGTTTAATTTCCTGATGATATAAAACTTTTTTTAAGGCTTTTACATATAATTCATCTGTAGATTTTTTTAAGTATATATATATATATATATATGTATATATACATATATATATATATATATATGTGTGTGTGTGTGTGTGTGTGTACTGTATATATTTATAAATATGCACACGTACATGTATATATCTAAGAAAATATGTTCATGATAAACGCTATTGAATATATTATATATATTATAAAATAAGAATAGAAATATATATGCATGTAAATATTTACAAAAGATATACTATATGTGAGTGTGTGTGTATATATATATATATATATATATATATACACATAATAAAAATATACAGTACACAAATATTATGTAATTATTTGACAATAACTTTTTACTGTATTCATCAAATAAATGCTATCTTTGTTTGCATAAGGCATAAGGCTTGTTTTTTAAACAATAAAATTTGAAAAAGTTGTTGAAAAGTAGTATATACGCAATTATTTTTAGAGTCTTATTTATTATTTGCAATTTGTTAAATGGACTGTTATATAGACAGTGTATGTGTTACTGAATTCTGTTGCTGTCTCACCCTCGATGCGATATAGACGGGTAAAAAGAGCCAACCCAAGAGCAGCACCATCAGCATGCCCTGCACATCAACATGAAATATTATCTATATCACAACAGAAAGACTGAATACTTTTACATAATGTGCTCTATAAAGTGGTATATTCAGTAAATGAGTGTCTGTTTCTTAAATAGTAGATCTTGTTTGCTTACGTTCCATTCGTAAGCAGTGGAAGCGATGCCCGCTGCTGCCCCAGAGCCGGCCAGACCAATGAAGTGACCGCTGCCCACGTTACTGGCAAACAGAGAGGCGCCCACCTGAACAAACAACACACTTGGTACAAGATTCAGATAATATTTAAATATGTTTAAAAACGTTCATAATATAAATCTCGCCAAATCAGATTTTAACCCAAAAAGCGTTTTTTTGTATCACAATAATGGCAAAATTGTCCTTAAACTAGACTTCATTTTCTTCTCGCAAATGTATATGTCTTAAGCACATGGTTTGAGATTGACTCACTTACCGGCCACCAAGTCATGTTTTTACCAGCAAGGAAGTATCCATCCACTGTGCTCCTCTTGGTCTTCCACATGGACTGTTGAGTGAGCAAAGGTTATGAATATGCCATATACAAGACGTTAAGCCATAAATGTGATAAGTAACAAGTTTGTGTATATTACAGAGCTGTAGCTTGCACACACTTAATACAGAGAGTTTTGTCACTGTGAAACGTATCACGACACAGCTGTGCATTTTTGTGATTTCAGTACACTTACCCATAAGCCCACTGCTAGAACCAGAAGGAAGTAGATGACAAGCACCACTATATCTGGGGTGGCCAGGGTGGTTGTGTTCGATGTGTCCTCGGTGGTGGGAGACGGGGAAAACACGGGATGCTCGGTGGCAGCCATGAGGAGCTTCTCAGGTGTGTGCGTGTGACTTTAAGACAATCGCTCTCATTCACACACTTTGACAAACACACTCGATGTAATGACACGAAGATGTAACTTCACTGATTATACATTATCTAGCCTGTATTTGCATGTTAATGCTTTTCCAAGAATCACAGAGACACTTGGTGTAAGTTACAGAGGAATGGCCAATGTTTTTGGGGAAAAGTCAGGCATTATACTCACATTTTCTGATTTTAATCTAATCTAAATTTGATAAAGTTGAACAAAAACCACGCTTCCTCATAGATTCACTGGATTTAATCTGTTGACTGATGAGAGGGAAATATGCAAACATGCTTATAGCAGCCAGTATGATCAACAGAGTTCAAGCTTGTAAGAGCATTTTCTTCCGCCCTACACTCAGAAATGATCACACAATTAGTTACCCAGTTAAGAGTTCCCAAATCTATTGAGCAGTGAATTTCTGGAAGTTTATAAAACTAAATTAAAACATTTGTTAAGATCTCTTTCTAAAGTGCAATTTAGAAACGTTTAACCTCCAGGACTAGAAATTTTCATTGTAAAATCACAATCAAAAAGATCACAAAAATAGTAAATGCCATATTAATTAATACCCAAGTATAAAGGAAGAGTTCGTTTACAAAAACAAACTCCTGTTTTTTCATTGTGCATTTTTAGTTAATTTCACTGAAAATGCAGTTAAGCAATAAAAACATGTTTAAACAACGTTTGCAACCTAAACCAAATCTGAACCTATTTGTTAGTAGTAGCCCATTAACCATTAATGATTCTTCTTACTGATACTAATTAATATCCATTAATGTTCACATTTGCACATTAAATATCATTCAAACGCATCAAAAATAAAACAAGCAAGCGTATTAACATAGTGAAAAGTGCTTTCTCAGCTAGAAGAATCTCACGAACATACAAATAAAAAGAAATAGAGGAGCAAAAAGTTAAAGACTCACCTAAATAACAGACAGAGGTCTTTAACGGCGTGAAAAGTCCATATAAATATGAGAGTAGCGTCTCCAGTGAATGAACCCAGAAGTTTCTCTCAGTAGTGTAGAGATGATCCCTCTGCGATCAAAAAGATCAAACTCCACTCGCCTTCATCTAACACTTCAAGCTGGTTAAAATGTAAGGGCCTTTTATTACCAAAACAGTAATGACAACAGAACAGTGTTGCAACATCTCTTATACAGAGTTACTTGGTAGAAGCAGCAACATTTATTATACATGATACATTGCAGAAGAAAGGAAAACAAACTCAAATAAATGAATAAGTGTTTGTAACTTTAGCAGTTTGTGTATTTTTGCATTTACAGTATCACCACCAGATATTCATTTTGGTCTTATATGGCACTTTTTTTCTTTGGGCCTTCATCCCATTCATGATGAGAGCATGAGAATAGCTATTATTAACATTGTGAATAATGTCCTTAAAATAATAGAGTGAAATACAACGAATCTAAACACCAGCTTTAATCATACATACTGTACATTTTCTGTTTTCATATTACAAACCCCTGTTTCCTTACATTCGGTGGTGCTTAAAAAAAGATGAGTTGAAATGATGAGTAGTACTATATATATAAATATAAGATTTTTACACCTGGAAAAACAGTCAACACTTCAATACCGACCGAATCATTTTTTTTAACAACTTTACATTCAAACAGTTTAATACCAATCATACCGAAAGTTCCTTATAATCCTTTAAACATTCATTATAAGTGCAATGAATCATGATTCGCTATGGTAATAAAGAATTAAAAGCAGCACAAAAGTTCAATACCAAATGCAGATAGTGAAGTCGTAATCTAGCTTGTCGTTGTTTTTCATAGCTAGTAAAGCAATAATATAAGAACTAACTGCATCTCTTAAAATACAATAATATATCTCTATCTATGCAGTTTTTTTAAAAATGAAATCATCATAAACAATTCATAATATATTGCACTGCGTATGAGGAATGACTTTTTTTCATTTAAGACATTAATTCATTAAAATATCAGTTTACAGTACAATGACCAGTTTTCAATACATTTAAGCAGAATTAAGACACACTGTTAAAGCACTTCTCTTAAACAACAGCTTTATTCAAATATCAAGTCAGTCAAGATCTGACACTCACCGTCCTACTTACGTTAAATATCTAACTGCACTTATGATTTAGAGAATCCACTACCTCAACTTTTGACTCCATTCCAGGTTTTTAAGTGCCTAGAGCAATCATACAGTCCATGCTTTAAAGAACGTCCTAGACTGAATCTGGTCTAGTGTTTTAAATGCATCTTTGCTCTGAAGCTTTCCTGTCCAGTCTGTGCCTGAGAGTTCAGCTTCATAACTTGGAGGACTCTGGTGCTTGTGCATTCGTTTGCTTCTGTACACATGTCCTTGAATTACCATAAGGCTATTATTAAATTTAGACTGGACAGGTATAGGAGTGGACAGTACGTAAGTGAACATGTAAGTCTGTATCGTACAAGTATGTTGGGTGGTTTCTTCACCAGGCTACAGGAGAGGTTGTGCGAGGGCTCCTGGGGCTGCGTGGAGGGTTTTCTGTAGTCTGGATATCACTCAAAGCCCTCTAAACACAACAACACACATACTCAAACACATATATAATACCTTGAAAATGCGTATAAGCCTCATGGGCATTCTTAAAGGTATAGTGCACCCAAAAATGAAAATATTCCAGAATGTATTCATGCTAAATGTATATGACTGTCCGGGCAGAGTCGACGAACGACGTAAACTGCATTGGTTCTTACAGTGAAATAATCTGCCATTACAGTATTACTGTATCCTCATTCGTGGAATGTGCATACAGTAACAGCCCAAAACAAAAATCGTGTTTAGAGGCGTATTTAGAAATTATAGCTGTTCATCTATTCAACCATGAAATTAATGTCTTTGGTTCTTGTGCATATTGCAACCTTTTTTATTAGCGGATTCACTGTTTTGCTTTGTAAAAGATATCGCTTATGTCTGTTAACTAGTTGTGTTTGTAAGGGAGCAGAATGTGAAGGAAAAAAAACAGCTTTCAAGAGAGCTGGGAAGGAAGTTTGACCTATTTTTTGCAACCTGTCTGTGCTAAAAGTCTCAACACATTTCTTTACTAGCATTCACATCATTTACTACATTTTCGCCATTAAGTCATCTAAAACAAAACCTACCTCAAATTTAACGATGAACTCGGCAAAGATACCAAAGAAACTCTCTGTGGTGGTGGCCTTTCCATCCTCGCCGAAGAATGATGCGACTTTGCAGAACTCTTCCATCGCCCGCTGCTGCAGAGACTCCAGAGACTGCACTGCAGGGTGACTGTTTTCCAGAAACCCCTACATGCAAGTAGTTAAGGTGGTTTGTTACGAATTGGGCAGATATCGAGCATATACATATATAATCTGACCTGTCTCTGCTAGGGAAAGTCTTACAGAGTTACAAATATGGCAAGTTAAATTTAGTAGTAAAATGATAATTAAGCTTTCCATTGATGTATGGGTTGGTAGGACATAAAAGAACAATCAATCATTTTGACCCATACAATATATTTTTGGCTATTGCTATAAATATACCCCCAGTGACTTGTTTTGTGGTCGAGGGTAACATATAGTAAATTTTGAAGTTTTGGTGGGAGGATACACTCATAACAATGGCAAATCTATCCTCAGCAGTGGCTGGCATCTTCTGGCAAGCTAAACGAATGTCCTGGATTGTGGCATGTAAGTCATTGAAGTCAGAAGTGATGTTTCTTTGATTCACTGTGGAGAACAAAGCAATGAAAAATATGAAAGAGTTTTGATCTCTGTAGAACCTTTTATGCAAACAAAAATACCAACATTAAATGGGAATACTGCTCTATGTCTTGGACAAAACTTGACCATGAGAAATACCATGGATTGCGTAAACTGGTGTTGAAATAAAAGAATTCGGACTGCATATGAGTCTGGCCACTCAAGTAGATCTTCACCTTTGGCTGCTTGTGGCACCATCTCAAGCTCCTTCCCAAAGTCCAGAACCTCTGGAAAGTGCTGGCACAATGATTTCACCAGGATATGCAGAAATGTTGACTTTCCGTCCACTGTTTTAGTTGTACTGAGCTTTAACCAGAAAAATGTAGGATTATGGTTATATAATGTTAAAAAATGAAAGGCTATAAATCATATAAAAAAATAAAAACTTCACACAAATGACTGATGAACCTCATGAACTACATACACAGCGGTGAGGCTTACTTCAGTGAGAAAGTTGATCTTAAATCCAGTTGTTTTATTGGTCTTGGGTTGGCCGTTATTCAGATAATTCCCCATAGCCAGCACAAACTGGAAAATAAAAATAAGGAAATGAACATACATGTCATGACAGGAAGATCATATTTAGCCAATGTGCGCACTGGCATTGCATATTTGATTATGCATTATGAAAAAGCCTGCCATGTCTTGTATTTAAGACTGTGTGATTTTGTGTGCCTGGGCAGAAACTAAATGAGTCTGTGGAAACGAAGGAATTATACCTCCAGAATCTTGGCCAGCTTTTTGCTGTTTTTGAGCTCCATTGAAGCCTTAAAAACACAGTCATAGGCCCCCCTCATCTCCTCTGTTTTCTCTTGCAACGTAGTCTTAAAATGCAGGCTTTTCAAACGGGTCTTATACTCTGGTACTGAAAGCATCTGAACATAAACAAGATAGACAATATATGCAATGTACACAATACACCACTGAAAATAAATAAGGATAATATAATATATACAATTTTATAAAATTATCATTAGTCATGTACCTGTAGGACAAACTGATCGGGTTCGCTGAGTTTGCTTGGGTCATCTCTGTAATGCTCGTATTGTCTAACCTCATCATCGTCTGGTGCGTATAGGAGCAATTGTTTAATATGTGATGAGTCTAAACGTTCACTCGATAATGTCATCAGAACCTGGCGTAGCTCCCTTGGCGATAGCTTCAGATGGGCAATCAAGATTGCTATTAAGATAGTAGAAGATTCTTAATAAAGTGTACAAGGGGATGTGTTTACAGGCTAACAGCTAAATGCTAAAGGTCATTGCACATGGAGTCCGATATTTTCGTCTGAATTTTTTGCACGTTAAACAAAGAATTATCTCATGCTATCACATTTTCACATTTCTTCTGAAACTTTCGTCTGATAAAAACAATTCAGATTAGGTTTGATTTTCTATGTTTTTGCATCTGTAACATGCAACAATAAACTCCACTGAACTGAGCACAATGACTATTTACAGTTGTGATGGGATTTCTTTTTTTTTTTTACAAAAAACAACATACTACTCACAAGCATTGTAGGCTTTCTTATGGGAAAGAATCTCTACCACATCTTTCTTCTTGAAAGTCTCAACTTGAGGTGAGGGCTCTGGAAGCGAAACTGAGACATGAATCGTAGCATGAGTGAAAAGAACTTGTTATGGAAATCATTGTGTCAACTGATAGTTGGGTCCTTTGCTGCCTCAAGTCCTTCTGGGAAATTACAACATTGTTAAGCGACAAGTTGGTTGGAAAATGACTGGAAAAAGTAGTTATTTCACAAAAGTCTGCCTGATCATAGACTGAAATAGTCTCAGCCTCATACGTCATGCCCAACTGCACTCCAGTCTTTTACTGTAGGGACAGCAACTTTATAGTTTCACACCCCTAATGCTAAACAAACAAACTGATTCGTTGCTTTACATGTCTGTCAGATGTCCTCTTGGGCAATCCTTGGCCAAAAAAAGCTGCTATGGAGTCCAGACCTTCTGCCGTCAGTTTGAAGGTCTGGCTATGCAAGACTACTGAAGTAGTGCTTTCTGGCAAGCTTTATCACCATTCTTCATCCAAAGTAAACAAAAATACTTTGTACAGCCAACATTTGCAATAAAAACTTCATTATGACCAATAAGATTTTGCTTCACCATTATAAATAGACACTCTGAAAGTCAGAAAGTCTGAGAAGATTCCTACTGCCAACTACAACATTGTGTTGGGGTTCATCTTTTTTGACGTAACTAGCCCAAGTGCCTAAAAATTAAAGGCATGACTTACAAGATAACATTTTTGTACAGGGTTTAGACTAACTAAAAAAAAACTTTATATTAAAACGTCGTTGACCCAGGAGTTTAATTTCCATATCGTAAGACTATATATCTTGTTTGTCTTCTACAAGATGCTATTAAGATGTTGTCCCAAGGTAGATGGTCCCTTAACTTTCTATTTGCAAATGTTTAGTTTGATCTAGATTTATGAAATGTGTAGCTATTGTTCTCTCCGCTGACTCCTTCAAAGCTGCCGTAGGCATCTTGGTGTCCTCTTTCACTATAGATCTTCTTGTCTGAATACTCCGATTTGGAGGACAGCCAGTTCTCAGCAAATTCACAGGTGTTCCTCATTTTCTCACTTGATTGCCTTCATTTTGCTTTTAAGTATTAGAAGACACAGAAATGGAGTTTGGTACACTTTACAAGCAATAAATGCTGACTACTATATGGACCACACTATATCTCGCTCTCTTTGAAAGCTCTAGAAAGTAACTCCCTTCTCAGCTTGTCAACAGCTTTTTTGATCTCTTTTAAATGAGTTATACATATTATTTGTCTCACATTTTACTCACCAGGGCTCTTTTGGGTCCCAAAATGAAGCTCCAAGTCTAGATATTTCACCATGTCACTCAGCTTGTCATAATCAGAATCTTCTTCCAACTGCAGTGAGAAACCAAATCTGTTCTTACATCCTTCATTCTAACAGACTGAACCAGTCTCATAACGATGAACAATCTGAAATGTTCCATTATAACAGTGGACCAATATTTGTCTCAAATGGCATACTACTTTTTTCAAAATCTTCTCGAACTATTACCAGAGACGTTAGCATTGTCAGTTTTGCTCATGCTGTTGCATCAATTTAAAATTGCAAATATAAGTGACAACTAGACTTAGAGCCCCTTTAGTTAAAACTGGTGCAAAACATCCTCAATATTCATTGAGTCAAAGACTCAAAGGCTGAAACTTCTTACCTGTCCCCAGATGGTTCCCTCAGAATTTTCCACTTGTTCCCATCGTAGCCGCTTAACACTCATATGACTGGAGTCTGATTTTTGTGGTGAGGTCTTTGGGAGCGGAGGAGGCATGCAAGGTGGGGGTAAAGGTGGAGGAGGAGGTGGCTCCATAGTGGGCCCAACAGTGGGGTGGTGAGGTTGGGGTGTACTTGGAGGTTGCATTTGGGACTGGGCCTCATGGTGGCTGAGATGGTGGTGACGATGTTTGTGGTACATGGGTTGAGGGCTCTGTCTGGCCTGTGTAATGGGAGAAATCTGTGGGGTTGAGCGGTGCTGTTGCTGTTGCTGAATCTGTTGGGCTTGTTGCTGCTGAATATGCTGAGCTTTCTGCTGCTGAATCTGCTGCTGAATATGCTGAGCTTGCTGCTGCTGCTGAATCTGCTGTTGCTGCTGTTGAAGTTGTTGCTGCTGCTGCATCTGCATCTGTTGTTGCTGCTGCTGCATCTGTTGTTGCTGCTGCGAAGGATGAGGCTGGAAGGTTGACAGAATCTGTTGGGACTGGTGAGGTTGGTGGGGCTGGTGGATCTGGTGGTACTGAGGAGCTGACTGGATAGGCTGAACCTGGTGTATGTGTTCAATCTGGTGAATGTGGCGGGTTGGTGGAGGATTTTGATGCATCTGGTGGTGGTACTGTTGCTGAGCCTGCGGAGATGGTTGAATAGCTTGAGGAACTGCTTGAGCCATGTGTGCCCAGTGCATTTGTCTGTCCACCCTCTCCAGTCTTTCGATTTGCTCCATGCGCTCCAAGCGTTCCAAACGCTGGATCTGCTCCAGTCGGTCAAGTCTATCCATGGAGCTTGAGAGGTGAGCCTGATGACTCTGATGCATCTGATAAGCATGGTGTACTTGCTGATCTGGATGAAAGGGCTGGGGCTGCATTTCATAGATATGCCTATCCGAGCGATCTCTTCTTTCAATCCTATCAAGCCTATCCATGGAGCTAGATAGCTGAGTCTGAATAGTCTGGTGTGGGTGTTGGCTTTGGTGCACTTTAATAGACTGAGATTGGTGACTTGGTTTATTTTGATGAATTGGATGCATCTGGTGATCCTGTTGCACCTGGTGGTGTTGGTGAACCTGGTGAGCTGGATGAACCTGGTGGTGCATCTCGTAGATTGCATGACTGTGGACGGGTGACTGATTCATTTCTGGAGAGAGCATAGGGGGCAGAGACTGATGCATTTGCTGCTGAGATTGCTGAGGGTGGCTGGCTGTTGGTTGAACTGGAAGCGAGTGGTGCTCCTGAAGGAGCTGGTGCTGCGTCATCAACTCATCACGTGTGGGCAACACCTTGTGAATGGATTGTCTTTTTGGGGGAGGGTTAGCTCTTGGTGGAGGCAGCGGAGGAGGTCCGGGATGGCGACGGAAGGTCAGCTGTCGGGGTGCATGGTCAGGGGTGAACCCAGCAGGTGGAGGAGGGTCATTAAACTGGACAGGGGGAGGGGGAGGAGGAGTCAGGGGGGGTGGAGGAATGTGCTCTGAGCTGGAGGAGTAGGTAAGAGAGCTGGCATCCTCGCTGCTACTATGTACTTCGCTTGGACTGCTTAGCTCGGGAGGCATGTACGGACCCTCTTCCTCCTCCTCCTCCTCCTCCTCTTCCTCTTCCTCTTCCTCTTCCTCTTCCTCCTCTACATCCTCTTCTTCATTCTGGAATGTCATCTGGACAATGTCCTGGTGTTATTTTGAAGTAAAATATACAAATAGCATTGAGTTTTTGCAATAGACCAATGAAGATTAGATATTGTATGAAATATCAAGTTAATTAACCATTCTAATATACAAACCTCTTCATAGTCATTCTCTGGTGACAGGAAGTCATCCACAGATAACTGCTGTCCCAGCTGCTCACTCAGAGCCTCCATGAACAAATCTGTGTCAGGGGTACGTGGTGGACGTGAGAAGGTGTAGCGCTTCTTCCGAATTGGTGGGCTAGGTGGGTAGTCTGGAGGAGAGGGTGGAGAGAGAGGTGGGCTGTCTAAACTGATGTATGGGTTGGACTCGGCACTGGTTTGAGAGGGAAGACCTGGAGGGTAGCAGGGGCACTGGGGACTCAGTGAAGGCTCCTCCATCCAAGAGTCAGGCTCTGGAGGTGGTGGTGGTGGAGGCGGCGGCACAGGCTGTGCAGATCCAGATTTGCGGCTACCTGCGAGATGAAAATGGAAAAATTTGATTAAATTCCTAGCTATTGCACAAAGAAATGGCAAGGATTTTCACAAGCTACAATGCTGTGCTGAAGTATACTGACTGTACCTGAAGTGGCCCGAACCGATGGAGAGGAAGAGTGTGCCCTGACGTACTGTGAAGAAGCATGTGGGAAGACGTCTATGTTAACTAGAGTTTCAGGAGCAGGAGGGGGTCGACTCTTCAGGGATTTGGATCTCTTCCCGGCATAGACATTCTCCAGCTCAGCATACACAGCTGACAGCTTGATAGAGCACAGGAACAAGGTTAAAAACAGTGCACTTTTTTCAATGTTTGTAAACCTGTAAAATCAAAGAAGAGGGCTCACATTAGTCAGATTGTTGGGCGTCTCTGGTAAGGATGTTCCATCCCCTGATTGTCTCTCTCCAGGAGTCAGTCTCATAGGTGCCACCTCTACTGGCTCAGTGCAAATACCTCATGAAGAAAGAAAATAGCCCATAAACTGTCATTTCATTTTGCTTAGAAAGCTTCCGTTTTTAATCATGGTACATAATACTAAGGGTGAAAGTTGACACAATTTCACTCCATATATAGGTAGACATGTATGCCGATGTATTCCTAAACATAATGTTCAAAGACAGCTTACCCATGCCCAAGTGAGTGCCAATAACCAGATCATCTGAGCTGCGCCCCCTCATACTGCTCCTGTAGGTGGTTCCTGTCACTTTCATGGAGCTGCTGCGCCTATGAGGCTCATGGACTGGAGGTTCGGGTTCTGCTGTCGGCACTACCAATAATAAATACATGCATGCATACATATATGTGTACTTATACTCTAAACAGAGTGAAGGTCTCACGTGTAACTCTATAGCCAAGGAATCGGGAGATCTTGTTCTGGCAGTGTTCCTGTTCCTCGTAGGTCAGCAGCTGGTAAACGAACTGCCAAATCACCTGTTTTGCTGGGGTATCCAACACAGGGAAGACGTCCACAATCAAAGTGTCGACATTTCTAAAAGAAAAATGAATCAAATCAGGTTTCACACAAGGTTCAGGAACGTTCTCAGAAAAGCAATGGAGACATTTCAATCTTAGAGTACCCTTTCTTTCTTTGACTAAAATAAAATGGTTTTGTCCTTCACCTGTGCTGGAAGAAGGCCTCCAGGGCCTTGCAGATGGCGTATCTCTCTTGGAGTGTGAGTAGGTGCTCAAGCTGCTGGCTGAAGGTACGACCCTGTACACGAATACTGGGAGGCAAGATCTCTGCGACCCACTGAAGGGAGCTAAGCACAGGAGCACGGGAGTGTGGAGAAACCTCCACCTGTTCAGGTTCAGTCATGGTGAAGGCCGGCAGGCCATCTTCAACCACCAGGCTTGGCATTGCCCCACTCCCCTGGAGCATTGACACCACCTTCTCATGTGAACAGCTCCTGATGATACGAAGCATACACAGTGTTGACTTAAGCCGGGTGCACACTGTGAGATTTTTAATAGTCCTTTATGATCATGTCACACTCCATTGTCAATTGGGATCTCAATTGTCATTAAATTGTCATTCTCTTCTCTAAAGCAGCACAACATCTCGCCCCTTTCATTACATATTCCCTGTGTACAGGGTTTATCTGGGTTTGTGATGTAACCCGAGAAGTAACTCGTTGTAGTCCCAAAACTTTTAAAGGTGATATCTCTCTTTGCATTGAACTTTCAGCACTGCAATTCTGCAGATATTGATTATGCTAAAAACATCAACATTACACTCTAACGTAAAAAATTTTTTATCGCAAGGCTAATTTTAATAACAATGGCCGTTAATCGTCGTCAGTCAACAAGTTAAACCAGCAATCAAAAACTTCAGATTTTAGACTAGTATTACAGGTATCTTTTATGATTTTTAACTTTTGTCTCAGATGATCACATCAAGGCCAAAGGTGCACAGCATGCATTGGGCTTTATAAGATGAGCATGAAGAACCAACACAATAATAGTGTTGATTGCTTTAGACTTTATTGCAGTTCCACATTAGGATAAAAGCATTGTATTCCAATGCAAGCCTCACCTCATGTCCAGCCCATTGAGAAACAGGATGCGATCTCCAGGTTTGAGACCCGCCTTCTCAGCAGGGCTGCCTGCAAAGGAATGGCAAAAAAACCAAGCAGAAAGTGACTGCTGACAGCTGATCATATGGACTCCCAACTGAGATTAAGCAGCACTCATGAAATGCCCTTTGAAATGACGTGAGATATAAAAGTCAAGATGCTGCAGCTTGGGTGTTTGTCACTTCCTGCTCAAGAATGGAAGTCCCTTTTTGGCTTTTTCGGGGCTGGATGTGGAAAAAGTGTGAATCTAAAAGGATTTGTGCTAGATAAAAACAGAGCTGTACCACCTGTGCCCCTCTGACTCAGCCTGTGGAGAGTCTTCTGTTGTGTCTTGTTGTTTCTCATCTCATCTCCTGCTGTTCTTGCACACTGCCAGTTTCTGCCGCCTAACTTCTTAATGGGTGCCATGAGTCAGGAATGACAGAACTTTTATGATTTTAGCATTCATGTCATCTGCTTCAGTTATACGTCTGATAATTCACTCCCCTTCGCTTGTTTCATGTCCAAAATATAATTTTTCATCTTTCTAAAATAACCTTGTTTTGTTGTAGGATGTCGACTAAAATAAATGCACCACAAGACACAAACACTTCAATGTTGAAAATAAATACTAAGAGGATAACATTGTAGACAAACAATCCAAATTAACTAATCCATCTTAATTAGATATTAAATGTTCAATATTAAAAGTTATGACCATTTTAGTCCATTTCATACCTGGTATTACAGAGTCGATCCAGACTGGAGCATGGCCACGCAAAGTAAACCCAAAACTCTGGTTCCCTTTATACACCCGTACCGTCCTAGTAAAACATGATAGTGAAATCTTAAAAACAAGTGAATACAACCAATATATGTCAAGCAGAATCTTTATATAATATAGATTAACTAATATAATTGTCTATTAAAATAAAATGTACTTGAATTTATAGGAAAATATCTGTACAATATACATGTAATATACAGCCTTCTTTGATCATATTTACTAAGGGTATGAATAATTTTGAGCACAACTGTATATACAGTACAGTATGGTATCCATACAAATTAAAAATGTGTAATTTACACAGGTCTTGTGCCATATTTCAACAAAAATGTCACAGATTTTATATAATCAATATAGTTTGTTGTGTCTCTATAGTTAGTCTAAATAATATAGTCATACAAGCTCAGATTTTTTTTAAAGAAATGTGTATTGTAATAATGACTGACAGGATTTCACATCCTCCCACCTTTTCCTGTTTATGCATCGGACACAACAGAGAATTAATTCATGCTTCTGAAAACTGTACACAAGTCTAGTAACGTTTAAAGCATAATATAGGCTATCATGAGGAGGACGAATCTTGACGTGTCATATTTATGCTCTCACACATACACAGGTGTCAAATAGCATGACTAAAAATAACATGAACTGTAAGAGTGTAATATTGCATTTGCATAAAATCTGCATCATTTACAGCCTACTATTAATAAGATGCAAATTAAGAACAAAAAGTTGTTTACTAATAGGTAACAAGTGTTACCTATTATAATGTGTAACCAAAAAAAATTCAAAAGTAAAATAAAATATGTGTTTATTATAACAAGAACAACTTAAAATAATAAAATGTAACTAAAAAAAGCACAAATTATATATATATATATAAAAATTTAATTTTATATATATATCTATATATGAATCTGCTATCTATCTATCATAAAATGTATCTATAAAAAACATAAAATGTCTTTTATGTAAATGTAGATGCCTACAAGAACCCAAAATGTGAACAAAAAAATGAATTAGGAAATATAACAGCAAAGGACAAAATAGCAAAGCATTTTGAATTAAAAATTCAGCAACAAAAAAAAAACTAGAGAAGAAAAGTGAGTAATTGTTTCCACTTTGAGACTTCCACTGACCTGCGGGTAGAGAAGGAGCTGGAATGGCCTGCGATGAGAGAGGTGGTCTTGCGGAGACCACGGGCAGGAGGCATGACCACTTCCTCGTTGGCGGTCCGGGGCACAGAGCTAGCTCGAGTGGACACAGACAGCAGCCGCTCAGGGTGGTCTTCACTCCGGCTGCGCCGTAGCCGATTGTTCCTGTGCTCGCTAAAGCTTCGACCCCTCAAGCGACTGATCAAACTCTGGGACACCATCTCATCAAAGCGTTGCCTGTGCTTCTTAGGGATGAAGATCCTGACAAACATGGCAAACACACAGCAAACGGAGTCACAGAGGAGAAACTGTTCAAGCGCCGGAACATACTCTCAAGCCTGCTGAGAGAAGCACTGGATGGAGACACACGGGCAAATGGAGGAGGAGGGACAGCTATGAGAAAACCTGCTATAATTACACTGGATTACGGAGATGTTTGTGACCCACCACGAGAGAGAGAGAGAAAAAAGAGCTCATGTGGTGCAATGAAGCGTTTGTTTTCTGTCCTGTGAAGAGGGGTGGGTAAAAATATCCTGTTTGATCAACTTCAAAAGCTAAGCAGGTAAGCAGGTGACTTCAGAAAGATGTCTGATGGACATTTTGAAGTCCTGAGAGGATGAAGGATTAAAGTGAAAGAAAGAGCGCTTTTTAGCCCTCGGTGATATAAGCCTTCTCTGAATTTTTAATTCTCACCATCCTTTAAAACCAAATTCAAAGTTATAAACGTCTTCATTATCTTCTACTAACCCAATCTGTGAGTGCAAAATATGACATAATAAAGTAATAAATATATCACCCACAAGACTGTTTTGACTATATTGAAGCCATAGAAAGAAATGAACCCATGCATCAGGCGCAACACACAGCCTCATGAGAAGACGCAGAGCCCAGAAGCAGCTCGAGAGCTTCAGTTCTGGGTTAATCTTCCAGCTGCAATCATCTCAAACACTGCTTCAGGACACAAATCTGGCGAGCCAACGCGGTGCCAAAATTGTGTACTGTGCAAAAACATGAATTAACATTATCATGACGAGCATAGGCCAAACACTAACAATATTAGTAATAAATATCATACAAAGCATAAATAATATATGTTAAACAAATCTTAAACAAATATTTTGTCTTCGACAAAAGTTAAAAAGCCTATTTTGTTACCCGGCAACCATTTATTTCGATAATCAACTTTAGTCACTAACAGAAAGTAACTACATGTCAACTAGCAGTAATAAGACTGTCTGCCTAATATCTTTTAACATTTTATTTTGATGGGTCCTCAACATATCACATACTGACTATCAGAGATTTTGCAAGGTTATGCTAACTTATTCTACTAACCCTAAGCCTACCCTAACAGTCTACTCTGAGAGTTAGAAGACATGTAGTTGAAAATTAATGAGTATTAGTTGACCAGTGTTGGGGAAAGTTACTTTTAAAAGTAATACATTACAATATTGCGTCACTTCCTAAAAAAGTAACTAATTACGTTACTTAGTTACTTTTTATGGAAAGTAATGCGTTATATTACTTTTGCGTTA
>JAUCMU010000063.1:19967280-19988497 GCA_032275025.1 Enteromius treurensis
GTGTGTGTGTGTGTATATATATATATATATATATATATATATATATATATGTATATATAAATGTATATGTATATTTATATATATTTATATTTATATACATCATAAATGTATGTATGTGTGTGTGTGTATGTGTATGTATATATATATATATATATATGTATATATATATATATGTATGTGTGTGTGTGTATGTATGTATATATATGTATATGTATGTATATGTATATATATATATATATATATATATATATTAATGCTATTAAACCAGGCTGAAGCTCAAATTATTTAGACTTGTCTGTCTCACCTCACTCCTTGACTCACGTGATAAATAAAAACTGCACATTAGCGGCCCATACTGTATCATAAAATGGAACAACGCAACTTCTGACTCATTTAGCCAGAACGGCTCACATATACTCATTTAAGCTCATATAAATTGCAAACACATTAATGCTTCAAGTTTGGAAGCTCCTAAAACCTTTCCAGTTTGTATCAAGGTAAGGCTGCACAATTAATCAAATTTCTAATTGCAATTACAACTGATGCCAAGTTGCAATTAATCATTCAAAAATCCAATTGTGTTATTCTATGTGCTTAAGATGTGTTCTTTTGTTTCTACAGATTATCCTAAGGGTTTTAATTTTACTATATTTTCCATATTTTCCTTTTTTATTTAAAGAATCCGATGTATAGTTCATATTTTAAGCTTAATGCTAAAGAAAAGAGACACGTTTTTCAGTTGTTTTTAGTTTATATTTAGTCTAAAAACATGGCTTTGAGTAATGGTGTAAACATTCAATTGTGTAAATTGTTATGATCCTAATTAATAATTGCAATTACAATTTCAATGGAATAATCGACAATTATTTTTGTCATAACCGTGCAGCCCTATCTCAAGGCATTGCGTGCTCGATGAAATACTGTAAAATACTGTATTTACCTCCAAAATGCTGTATTTGAAAAAAAAACATCTCAGTAAAGCTGCGGGCTTACCTCTGCCAGCCAGTCAGAGCAATGCCTTGGAATTTGACAGACTTGTACTGCGGCATGGACGTAATGACTGTCTGCCACTGCAGGTGGTTTTTTAAATGGTGATTGATTGGAGTCCATTTCTGGTCAATTCCAGAGGCTCCTTTGAAAGCGCTAGCAAACCACACACTCTTAAATCCAGCCTCTTCATACTTGGATATATAGTTACCTACAAATAGTAAGCAAATAAGATTTGGTTTTACACATGCTAACATTCAAAAGTGTTATTCTTTTTTTCTTTCAAGGAAAGACTTGTGCTCACCAATATAGTAAAAGATTTTTAATATTATACATTTATTATGAAATATTATACATTTAAATGCTATTACCATTTAAAAATGACTGCATTTAAGGTATCTAACTATATCCCCTAATCGACCCATGGACCTTTGGTACATTAAGAAAAGGCATTTAGGAAAAGAAAGAAAAAAAGAAAAAGTAAAGGTGGAGTAACTAACAATCATAATAATAATAAAAATAATACATTCATAAACTTCCTCAAATTAAAATATTTTATTGTTTTGAAATGTACCTTGCAATACATTTTTGATTGTTCAAAGGAACACCATTTATTTAACCTTAAATACATTTTTTTTACTATATATTTTAACTGTCGCTTTTAATTTATTTAATGTATTCCTGCTAAATAAAAGTATAAATTTGTTTAAAATATTTTATTTTTTTTAAATTAAACCCCAAAATTTAAAACCATAGTATACATCTATAATTATAATCTGCATATCGCTAAGTAATGTTATGCTACATTTTAAAAACACGATTATTAAAAGTCAAAAGCAAAAGCATAAAAAACATCTCAGAGATTATTTTGAAAAAATTTCAAAAAAAGATTATAAACAGAAGCCTTTTTCCTCTGAATCATGTGCCCAGAAGAATGAAAGCTAATGAACAGGGTCAGTATTTCCATATAGAACCAGGACAGGGCCTTACCGATCTCTTTCACATTCATGTTTGAAATGTACTTCCATATCATGGGCGATGCTAGGTCCTGCAAACCCGATTCTGAAAATTAAAAACCCACATCAGGACCAAAAAGCACTATTGGTTTACTGCCATTGTAGTGCATTAAAAGGTGCATTAAGCATGGTTTTCTAATGTTAAAGTCTTTGTCCTGCCATGATAAGTTACTTCTTACTGTATCTTAGTTACCCCCATATTTTCACACCTCACAGAATAAATCATATCACAAGGTCACAAATACACCTTTAAACACAATCTAAAACCAGTCACTGTTCAGGATAAAAATGACTCTGTGCACTAATTTGAATCGTAATATGCAAATGCTGATGCTATTTGAAAAAGGCAAACATAAAACCTCTCTCAAACCTTTGATAGTGTCAGAGCCAAGTTTTCTAAACATGTCGTCCCACAAGATCAGCTTGATTCCTCGCTTCAGTTTGGTCATGAATTTCCCAACTGCGGTCACATGATTAAGGAAAAGCTTCCCCATGTCTCCACTGTTGGCTTCCAACCAGCGCTTCGAATCTTCACTTTCGCCCAGGCCATGCACCTTAAAAAAAATTTCATCCACACAAGCTCACACTTAAAAGTTATAAGTTACTCAAAAATGAAAAAAAAAAAAAACAATTGTCCTTTTTCAATGACATGCAGCTATTTTCAGTGATTCGTTGAGAGTGAAGAATCACCGACCTCGTCGGCACCAATGTGGAACCACTTTGCTTCAGGGTGCTTCTTCATAACCTGAGTTAGCATGTCTTGAACGAGATCCATACTTCCTGGGGCTTGAGGGTTCAGGCTATTAGGAAACGTGTCGACTTCTCTCAATTTGAAGAACTTCTCGTGTTTTAAGACAAACTGAAATGTGAACAGAAAGACAGGTGAATAGTGCGTATTATGCTTATGAACTTTCTCTCCAGATCAACATTGCTCCTTCTACAGCTCTACTGAGTATGTAGTGAGCACGTGTTTGAGATATCTGCAGTATTTGTGAGAGTTGGCTTCTTCTGTACTTGCCTCCAAGTGTCCGAACACCTGCACCAGAGGAATCAGCTCAAGCTTGTGCCGTTTGGCCAGAGACTTCATTTCCTCAATATCTTCAGCACTTTCCCAGAAACAATAAAGATAAGCAAGTTAAGACGTTGAAGCAAAGGTTCACCTAAACGGCAATTTGCTTCTCATGCAAGTTTCTGTAATTGGCTTCAGTGGATTGCTTTTAAACGTATCGACTATTTCTATGCTATTTCTATTATGCTTTTTGTTTCTCTTAGGCTTGACAGATGTGCTGATGTTCTTCAGTAAGTAAAATAAACCTGAAAAAAAAAATTCCTTTTTAATATTATATGAAAACACTACACTTTCTTAAAATGTGGATATGTTGCCTCGTTTAGTTGAAGTACTAAACACTTAAGCCCGGTTTCACAAACAAGGCTTAGCTTAAGCCAGGACTAGGCATTAGTTAAATTAAGATATTTAAGCAACTTATAAGAAACTATTACAGGTGTGCATCTTAACACAGAACAATGCCACTGACATGTTTTAAGATATGTCAGAGCAATATATTTTCATCTGAGACAGCTCAAACATGCAATTTAGTCTGGGACTAGCTTAAACCTTGTCTGCGAAACTGGGGGTAAATGTAGCAAAATTTAGTTAAAGTACTAAATTGACAAAAACTAAAAATAGTTTAGTTTAAAATATATAACTACGCTTGAAATGACAAAACTATACGAAAAAACTCAAAATATTAATGCAAACTTACAATATGCAGAAGTACTATAATTAGAGTAATATAAAGTATATACTTAAATATTAGAATACCAAAAATTTCATATGAGAATATAATATAAAATCTGATAAAAACATATATAAAGTTGATTTGCAAAAAACTGATAACTTTTTCCATTTTCAAAAATCAGCAGAAATAAGAGCATACAGGCTTAGGAATAAATAATGGCATAATTTTCATTCTTGGCCAAACAGAGTCCAATTAGGTCAGACTTGGCTAATCAGAAGCACAGAATCAGTGACCCACCTGTATGCAAAGCTTGATTTGACGATACTGAGTTCCCCCTCATAAGGAAACATATCTTCATATTCCAACAATATCCCATTAGCACCCAGAGATGACAGTAAAGGGAATATCTATAAAAGAACATAAAGGCAAACTTTAAAAAGGAAACTATTGACATGTTTAAACACATGTCTGAAACACAAACCTGTTTGCACACATTCCCACCTGTTCAAGGTATTTGACTTTAGGTGCAGCGCCTTTTAGATCTAAGTGCACAATTCTTAATGGATCCATGGGTGTATCATCAGGAACTACTGGTTCTAATTCTTCCTCTTGGTTTGATTTAATTTGGTCTTTTTTCTCGGGCTGAACCTCTGTGTTGCCTGCATGGTTTTTTTGGGCAGGATCCTCCGCACTATGAACCAGATTCAGCTGCGGGATTTGCTGGTTGGCCCAGAAATTCCCACCGTGGATGATTTGGTTTGTCTTGACGCTTGTATCTTTGTTTGAGCTATGAATAGAAGGGAAATCACAAGCTTGTTTGGGACAGTGAAGCATAGTTTGGTGCTGATGCACATGTACACGGAGGAGACCCACGAGAACTGCAATCCTCACCTGGGACGAAAGAAGATTTTCGCCATGGCAACAATCACCAAGCAGCCCACGATCAACCTCATAAGCTTCTGAGTGTTCATGTCTGCTTCTGCACAGGTGAATGGGCTACACCATAGAAATGAAGGCAGGTGTTGAACTCAGGTGACCTTCAAAACACAATTTGCATTGAAAATCAGGAGACACGATGAAAATCTTAAAAGTCTTTCCCTGCTTAAATGACAACTCAAAAGCTTCCACTTCTAAACACATCAGGGGCCGGTTGCATAAACTCAACCTCTTTTTTGAGACAGTGCCTGGAGTCCGACTAGCAGTTACCCAATAATAATAAAAAAAAAAAAAAAAAAAACTATATATCCAGTAAAATATATATGACCAGTCTTTGATAGCTAACTTATAAAACCAGTTTAAACCATTCATGCAACTGGCCCCAATGTATGCATTAAATAAAAGTTTATTTGCCAAAAAAATCAGATTTTTGTAATTTTTGATAATTGTTAAAAACGGAGTTATGCAAATAAACTCTTCATATTTTCTTATTCGGACCCTTTAGCATTAAAATAATATTTTTTATATTACATAAATATATATATTTTTATAAATACATTTTTTTTGCTCAAATAAAAGCCATGACGCTTTATAAATGAATGCATGACGTTATCACTTTAGAGAAAACAAAAAGCATACTTACTTTGTTAAAGACCATTAATCCTTTAGATACAAGACTTGCTACTATGAAGCATAGAAGCAGCAGACACGGAATTACTTCCGTGTGTAATTTCTTGCTGCAGCAAGTGCATTTGTGTGCTTGGAAAAACAAAAAGCGACAAGTTCTACCTGTTTAACGTGACGCACGTACAAGAGGACATTTGAATTGATAATCTGAAGGCAAATGTTAGGCGGACATCTTCACTTCCCAGAGCGATCACAGCATGACAGTTAAAATAAGTGTGCGCGTCACATTGACGCTTTACGGCGCCTGGTGTCCAAAGAATATGCAGCGAATCAAATACTGCGCGACCGTAACACCACTTATAAATGCGCAAAACAAATGCAAAATAAAGCCAGTTGCTACAATACACTGTACAAAAAGCAAGACAGGCTACTACTGCATGTCATATGATATAATTATGTTTAAAAACAAATTACATTTTAATAGTTGCCACAATATGTCAGCACCTGGCAGCGGAGTGTTCCGTGATATTTGCTTTACATGCATTTTTTATGTTTTTATAATTAAAGCACATGTAATGTACCGTTGAAGACGATAACTTAAAACTGGTTAATTGTTACTTTTTACCAGTTATATTTTTTACAACGGCCCAATGTCTAGTGAAAAATTATATTTCTGCATTATTTTAATGTCCCGTATTAGATTATCTTTAAAACACAAAACTTCGATGTTAAATCGAAAACCGCAGTAAGGCACGTGACAAAATACAGTCGACCTGAAGTCATATGAGCTCATTTATATTAAGTCCCGCCCTTAACCTCTCACTGTTTGTTTTGATTGGACAGAGCCGTTTTCAAGCGGCCTACGATTGGACAGTTTAGCAGCCACTCACAGTTCCCTGCCAACCACTCCACGGGAATACGGGCAGCAGCTAAAACAATGGCGTCGCATTTCAGTGGAGTGCTTCAGCTCACGGATCTGGATGACTTTATAACTCCGTCTCAGGTTGAATAGATGTTTCTGCATGTAACATTTGAAACAGACACATTACTGTCAGTTCAGTTGCTTTTACTTTGTATTCATTCAGTGGTTACACTTGATATTTTGGGGTGTGTAAGAAGTCTCTTATACTCCATAAAAAGTATTTATTTGTTTAAAAAAAAAGTAATTTATTCATGTGAAGCAAAGATGAATTTCAGCATAATTTACGTTACTTTAGTGTCACATGATCCTTTAGAACCCATTCTGTAAAGATTTGCTGCTTAAAACATTTCTTAATCATAAATTGCGAACCGTTGTTCTGCTAAATATTTATTTTGTGGAAATGAAACACATTTTTCAGGGTTTTCAGATAGTTAAAATGTTTATTTTGTCCACATATACTGTCTACTTATACTTCTGCAACATTATTAATGTCTTTACTGGCGCTGAGAGTATTCATTTCCCCCATCTTTTGAACAGTAGTAGGCTATTAAACCGAAATATAACTTCACTAGTATCAATTTGTCCAATTTATCAGGAATGCGTGAAGCCTGTAAAGGTGGAAAAGAAGCAGGGCAGATCTGTGGCTAAAATCCAGATAGAAGACGATGGCAGTTATTTTCAGGTCCATCAGGTGAGTGCTAATGATTTTCAGCCTGCGTTGTGGAAGTCGTGTCTGTGTTTGATTCATCAGATGGGATCGATGTGATATATAAATGCTTGTTTACCAGGATGGTCAAAGACAAAAGTTGGAGAAAGCCAAGATTACTCTGAATGACTGCCTGGCTTGCAGTGGCTGCATCACGTCTGCGGAGAGTGTTCTGATCACCCAACAGAGTCACGAGGAGCTGTATCGCGTGCTACGCCAAAATAAGGTGCACATTACGCTAATTCAGCTGTGCTAACCACCCCCCATGCTGAATATTTCACCTGCGGCATGTTTGTGTGTGTGAGCAGCAGCAGGTGGTCAGCAGCGAGCAGAAAGTGGTGGTGGTGTCTGTTTCTCCTCAGTCCAGAGCCTCTCTAGCAGCACACTACGGTCTCAGCAGCAGCGGAGTGGCTCGGAGACTCAGCAGCTTCCTGAAGAACTTGGGTGAGATTAAGTCTACTTTCATAAGACATCCTCCTGTGTGTACTGAGATCATGGAAACGGCATACTGGTCTTTCAGGTGTCCATTATGTGTTTGACACCGGCTTCAGTCGCTCATTCAGCCTGATAGAGAGCCAGAAGGAGTTTCTAGAGCGAGTCAGACGGAAGGACGCAGACAAGAACGCTCTACCGATGCTGGCTTCTTCCTGTCCAGGTAGATGTTCAGAATTCTCAGTATTAGGCTTTATTATGTTTTCTTGTTAAAGCAGAGGTGTCAAACTCAGTTCTTAGAAGGCCACAGGCTTGCAGAGTTCAGCTCCAACCCTAGTTTAACACACCTGATCCAGCTGATCCGGTCTTTTGGGGGTTATTCGAAAACTAAACTCTGCTGGGCTGTGGTCCTCCGGGAACTGATTATCAAATGATCTTTTGTGTTTGGTTCAGGTTGGATTTGCTATGCTGAGAAGACTCATGGTGAATTCATCCTCCCGTACATCAGCACAACCCGCTCGCCGCAGCAGATAATGGGTTCACTAGTCAAGGGCTATTTTGCCTCTCAGAAGGTACTAAACAGGAGAAACTGCCCACAGTGCTTCGTGCTAAATGCAAAGTATTGTTAGACTTTTTTCTATGTGGTTGTTTTAGTGTAGTTATATGTAAATATATTGTTTATTTCTGTGTTAGAAAGCCTTCTTTGGTGTCTTGTGTTTGCACAAAGCTATTTTTATTTTATTTTTTTTTACATTAAATCTTAAATTGAATTAAATGCATATTTCGTGCAGAGATTTAACAGTAGGTCGGGTAGGCTTATTAAATGATTCATCGCGATTAATCACGTTCAAAATAAAAAATTTGTTTACATGATATATGTGTGCATAGTGTGTAAATTTATTACGTATATATAAATACGCAGGCACACATCCTTGTATATATTAAATATATATATATATATAAAATATATATATAAAATATATTATTTACAAGTATAAATGTAGATACAAGTATTTAAAAAATATATACATGTGTGTATTTGTACATACATAATATATAATTGTTATTAATCAAATAATTGTTCCAATAAACATCCAATAATCAAGCAGACAAAAATAACTTAAGAGCAAAGGTATTTATTTATTTTTTTAGTCCTTTGATTTAAGATCAACAATATAACATAATTTTTCAGGTCAATTTATTTTTATTTAATGAGTAATTGAGTTTAATTTTGCTTTATTATTTTATTGATATTTTTTATTAAAATATATGTAAATACTTTTACATATGAAATGCAATCACAGTACTGTGCAAAAGTCTTAGGCCACTAGCATTTTAACCAACAAAAACTGGTTTTAAGTGGGTTAATTCTATCTTTAGCGGTAGCGTGTCAGTTGGAAATATCAGTTTATAAACATTATTTTTGTCGTTAATTGTAATAATGCTGTGAGATTATTGTCTGCACAACAGCCAGTGCTCCACACAGAGATCTGATCTGATCATCATCCAGTCTGTCTGGAATGACATGAAGTAACAGAACAAACTGAGACCGACTCAATCCAGAAGAACTGTGGCAACGTCTCCAAGATGAAGAAAAAAAACCTAGCTGGAACACCATTAATCCTGACCAAATCTCCGGTTCCATTTGCAAAAAATGCATCCCCCAAACGTTCAAGGAACCTCCACCATGCTTCACTATTGCCTGTAGACAGTCATTGTACGGCTCTCCAGCCCAATATTTCAAATTTGGACTCATCAGTCCGGAGCACCTGCTGCCATTTTTCATAGTTCCTATGTTTTCGTGCATACTTGAGTCTCTTGGCCTTGTACCCACGTCGGAGTTATGGCTTTTTGGCTGCAACTCTGTCCATTTCTCTGGACAGTAGATGGGTGTACCTGGGTCCCACTGGTTTCTGCCAGTTGTGAGCTGATGGCACTGCTGGACTTCTGCACTGAGTTTCCCTGGCTGACCACTGCGTCTACGAGCGTTGCCCGTTTCTTTGTGCTTCTTCAAAAGAGCTTGAACAGCACATCCAGTCTGCTTTGAAATCTTTGTCCTGGGAGAGATCTTGTTGCTGCAGTATAACTACCTTGTGTTTTGTTGCTGTGCTCAATCTCAACCATGACGTGAGTCTTTCACATCCTGACCTTGGTAGCAGAGTTGAGTTTGGCTGTTCCTCCCCAGTATTAAGCCTACTTCACAGCTGTTTCTGTTTCGGTTCATGACTGGGTTGTGTGACCTTGATGATCATTAGCACCCGTTTGGTGTAATTGGTTGATCATACACCTGACTATAATCCTACAAAATCCCTGACTTTGTGCAGGTGTACCAAGAAGCATTGATGCTGGTTTAAAGGCAAAATGGTAGAATAGTTCTAGTCTGAGATCTTCATTCTCCATCTTTTGCTTTGGCAGGGCCTTTCACCACAGAGCATCTACCATGTGACAGTAATGCCCTGCTATGATAAGAAGCTTGAGGCTTCTAGACCAGACTTCTACCTCAGCGAGTACGAGACCAGAGAAGTGGACTGCGTCATCACTTCAGGTGAGTCAATCAAATAGGATTAAAATCCACTACTAACAGTAAGTAACTTTGCAACTACATGTCAACTAGCAGTCATTAGAGTATTAGTAGACTGTCTGCTTAACACTCTTCTAACACTTTATTTTGATGAGTGCACAATACACTGGCTATGAGAAACCTTGCAAGTATATTTGTTCTACTAACCCTTAAACCAACCCTAGCAGTCTACACTGAGAGTTAGTAGACATGTAGGTTCCACTATCAAAATAAAGTGTAACCAAATCACAAACTGAAGTTAAACGGGTAAGCTTATAGCCATAAAACCTCACCGTCTGTGTGTCTGATAGGTGAAGTTCTGAAGATGTTGGAAGAAGAGAATGTATCTTTGAGGGACTTGGAAGAAGTGACACCTTTAGACACAATGTAAGTTCTTCATAAAACTCTACGCTACCACTCATGAAATGTGTCATGCATGTGAATTTGCTGGCGTGAATGTGTTTTAGGTTCAGTAACGTATGTGGGGAGGAGCTGCTGGGTCACGCAGGAAGTGGATCAGGAGGATACCTTCATCACATCTACAAACATGCCGCCAAACAGCTGTTTGGGATTGAAGTAGATGAACTCACTTACAAGACAATGAAGTACGTCTGATCCCAGAGCTGTGTTGTTTGTCCACCACTGCTGTAAAAAAGGAACAAAATTAGTGTAGCTCCTGTTCAAACTAAGAAAATGAAGATTTGTTAATAATGAAGATCTGATCAGATATAACAGCAGGAAAAGTTGAGATGCGTTATTCGTGGACTTTGGACTGTTGGTAGTACCAAGGATAGCAGAGTTTTGCGATCTTAGAGAGCGTGACGGATTGTAGCGTGTTAGAAGACTAGGTACGTAGGAGCTAAGTCATTAAGACAGGTATGATCTATTAGTATGTCATGATCTATAGTGTCGAACGCAGCACTTAGATCAAGTAAAACTAGCAATGAGATGCAGCCTTGGTCTGACGCAAGAAGCAAGTCATTGGTGATTTTAACAAGAATAATGCATGACCTGTCATGTTTTTTAAGTGTTTGTTCACCATAAAACTTCCAGAAATACCGTGCTATAGTTTATTGGTAGCATCTCATGGTACAGTCTCAGTACATTATTGTAAGTGACATTTTATTGATTTGTCTGTTTTTCTTTCCCCCCAAAAGAAACAAAGACTTCCAGGAAGTCACTCTAGAGAAGGACGGTCAAGTTCTGCTGCGATTCGCTGCTGTCTATGGCTTCAGGAACATTCAGAACCTGGTGCAGAAGCTGAAACGTGGAAAGTCAACTTACCACTTTGTAGAAGTGATGGCATGCCCTTCAGGTCAGAAATGACACCCCCAGGGCTTAAAACCTTAGTTTTGTAACGTTCTGCAGCTTTGTGACACCTACCTCTCAATACATGGCATGCAGTACTTGTATGTGAGAAAAACCTTGCATTTAGTATAACAGAAGGGAAACGTTACAATTTCCTTTATTTTGGATTTATATTTTGTAATAATTTTATATATTTTCAATGCATTTTCCCCCTTTTTTTTTGTATTCGTCATCCCTTCCTTCCATAATTTTTTATGCCGGATGAAAGTTTCAGGGGCAGTGTGTAAAAATGATTGACACAACATGAGGTTGTTATTAACCAAAAAAATAAATAATTTGGGCGAATAGGCCAAAGGACTGAATAATATGTACCTAATAATGACATGATGCAGTGATATAGAGGAGCACACCTATGCAGCAAACATGACGGCAGGGTTTAAAGTCCAAAGCGTGAGGAAAATCTGAAACTGTTACTCGTCAGCTACTCAGTTACTTATTTATATATATATATATATAAAATAAGAAAATAAATACCATAATTACAACAGCTCCATTAATATATTTATTACAAAACTTACACATAGTGTTTAAATTGGAATCTATAATATTTTTTGACGAAGTGTCTGTTTACACTGAATACAAATAGCCTGATTCGTTGGCAGAGGCTGTTTACTCTAGCTCCGCCCACCAGTGTGTGATTGGGTGAGTCAACATTACAAAAGGCGGTCAACCGTCTCAAGTTATAATTGCATACTGTTTTATAATCTACTACAATACTAAGGTGCAGATAACTGCCACTATTTTCAATAAGTAGTAAAAAGACCTGAAAGTCCTGTTGTTTTACAATGTCAATAGGATCCATTGATATTTGCACTCAGTGTAGGAAAATACACAAAATAGGAAAAAATACATATTGGCTATTTAATTTGTGCAATGGTGGGGAAAAATGTGAAAAACTGTGTTTGGTTTGGCTTTGGACACGAATTATTATTTAAGTGCATCCCTACTAATATTTATATAAAAATTGATTTATTTTTTAAGTTATTGCGTGTTTTCATAGTGAAACTTCTTGGGCCACTGTGTTGTCATTGTATAATTTGGATAATCTTCTGATGCTGTTCTCTTGAATGATTTATTCTTTATTTTTGCACAACCTATATTCATTATAGACCATAACAGGATAGTGTTTGTTTCAGTGTTGTTCAGCAGCAATCTAAAACAAGATGGGGTTCACACAGACACTTTGTATCGTGTTCTGCAGGATGTCTGAATGGCGGCGGTCAGCTGAAGCCGTCATCGGATCAAACTAACAAAGAGCTGCTGCAGCAGGTGGAGGAGTTGTACCGTGGTGAACGTACCTCAGAGCCAGAGCAGGACTCACGAGTGGCTGA
Organism: Enteromius treurensis; assembly: GCA_032275025.1. NCBI lineage: Eukaryota > Metazoa > Chordata > Actinopteri > Cypriniformes > Cyprinidae > Enteromius > Enteromius treurensis. The sequence continues at coordinate 19,979,905 of JAUCMU010000063.1, forward strand.
GCTCTATCAGAGCTGGTTAGAGAGCGTGGGAGAGGAGAGAGCCCGACAGCTGCTGCACACACAGTACCATGCTGTAGAGAAAAACACCAACGGACTCAGTATAAAGTGGTGACTGTTTGTTTTTTCCTGCCTTCAAATGTTTGACGAAGCTAAGTTAAACTTTAACAAGGAGAGTTCAACCTTAAGATGCATTTGACACTAAACCGGCCATCAACGAAAGTGACTGTGTTTTAAAAGGCAGGCGATTTCCTGCAAATACGCTTCTATTAAGTATCCTCTGAAAAAATGTTGCCTTGTGTTATTTTTTTTCTTTTATGTATTTCTGTGTTTGTTTCAAAGGATGTTATGTAGTACGCACTGAAAATGATACTTTTTGCTTTTTAAAATATATTTTGATTTATGGTAATAAATATATGAATCTTTCCATGAATGTAATTCTATTTATTGAGAAAATAAACTATAAATATTTAGTGCTTTCAAATGATTAATCGCGATTAATCGCATCCAAAATAAAAGTTTTTCTTTACATAATATATGTGTTTATGCTGCGTTTATTTATTATGTTTATATTAAAACAATATATGTATATATATATATATATATATATATACACACACACACACACACACACATAAGGCTGCCTTTATTTTATTAAAAAATAAATAAATAAAAAAATACAGTAAAAACTGTTCCGCCCTCAAACATTTAAACTGCAGTATAACGCAAAAAAATAAATGTACAAAAAACAAAATAAAATAAAATTAATATACTGTATATATATATATAAACAACATTTCACCAAATGTCGTTGTCATTAAATGTATATTTTTCATTTCACTACAAAAATGTGTTTAATGGGCATATTTGATTCATCAAAATATCTGCCCAAATGAATTGATTCACCTATATCATCAAATATTCCAGTGCTGCTTTTGAGAGTGAGAGAATGAATATTTTAGGCCAATGTTTGGCTACCTGTGTTTGTTTAGGCCAAAGCTCAACACATGTTGTGCGTCCTGAGGTCTAATTGATGATTGTTCAGTTTCTCCTCCCCTCTGCATCTCCTCTGTGTGCCCCAGAGCTTCCCATCTCGCCCCTCCCAGTCCCATCTCTGAAACCAACCTGACAAGCATCAACGTTGTCCCCAACGGATGACAAGCCAATCCATCTTCACCCCATGGCAGCCCTTTAAAACAAGCCCTGTCATCATTCTCCGCCCTCTGCCAAGGAGAATGAAGATGGGGACACAGATACATTTCATACATGCTGTCGACAAATTGCCGACAGATGTTGACTGTAAAACTTCACCTTTCCGTTAATGTAAAAAACCTTCAACAAATAGGTGACACAATCACCAAACTTTCAAACGGTGTCACATTTGATGCTATAGATTACAGTGATATTATATTTAAATGTATTAAGAGGAATGAATTAGCATGAAAATGTATTGATTTACTTATTTTGCAACAGTAAAACAAGAAGTTAATAGTAAGAAACAATTGATTTTATTGCCAGTTTCCTGTTTCTGCCAACAATATAGTTTCAAACAGCGATAAAACAGAAAGAGCTGTTTTGTTTTCTGAAGGTTTTTCATTTGAACAAATTGGTTTAATGAATAATTCAATCACTTACAGTCAATTGATTCATTTCGGAATTATTCAGCATTTATGTGTAATTTGGCTGAATAAATGACATAATCACTTATTTTATTGACACCAACTAGCTTAGGTGGCAACAAATAAGCCAACATGTCAAAATCTGTTCAGTTAAACTTAAATACACAATATGTACGTTTATGCACGCGCGAGAGTCTGTGTCCAGGCTGAGGTTTCCACGAAGCTTTCTCCTTTTCAGAAACTCCACGCTGACATTTGTTCTCGTTTATTTGTTCCAATATTTTCTTTCCTCAGTTTGTATACATCTACGTTTTTGGGGATTGTGGAGAGTGTAATCATGATCCATGATATGGAAATGAACAGTAAATAACTACCACTTCCGCATTTGTCCACGCGTGCTGCAGTAGTGTTTATAGGCGGAAACTGAGGATAGCGTGGATATTGCGTCATAGACAATGAATAGGGACGGTTCATTATTTAAATCTGGAATTTCTTTGAATTTACAAATCTTACAGAACTTTTGAGATAATGTAAGCACACAACTGCATGAAATATATAACACTGTGCAAGTGGTTTTTAGATATTCTATTACAAAAATCTTACATATTGTGCTTTTAATGTTTCAAGCATCAAATATAAATAATGAAAAAAATAAATTAATAAATAATGAACTGTAAAATTCTTGGAATTTTTTGCCAACTTTATCTTCGCAATCCAAGTTTTTGATCAACTTCCAAATGTACAGTTCTTCGCAGTGGTCCAAAACATGAATGTTGAATGAGTATCGACGTTCCTCTATGAATATTTAAGCGACGACACAAAGACAGCCCACGCTGCTGCCATTGAACAAAAATCCGGTGTCCACCGTCCACATTGCTCATTAAAATGAGATTTAACAGGGATTTTCATTTTCAGTAACAAATGTATTCATGGCTAGCCCATCAGTCATTGTCAAAAGTAATCTCATTTTCCTTGTGCGAGAGAGACAGACGCATAAGGAGGACAGCGACAGCTTTTTTTCGGCCAAGAGGGAGGGTTGCTGGATATTGTCCACCTCCTGCTGTCTTTTCACTTCCTGTCACACAGGAATAGGTGGAAACCCACTGTTACCACAGTGCTTCAAAGCGCTTATAAATTTCCATATTTCCCATCCTGACACAAAAACAAGTGATATTATTTACAAAAATAGAGGTTAAAAAAAAGCTTTGTGCAGTGTTGAAATAATATGAGGAATTAGCAAATGAATGCTACAGTGGTCCTTTGCATGTTACCTACACTGTGACAGTTTGTTATCTTTGGCTAAACAGCTGTGTTGTGCCGAAGCCCTCACACACCCCCCAAACACACACACACACATAGAATCCAAAATTAACTTTTGGCCAACGAATGGCAAGTGGATTGGGAAAATTAACAGCCCATAAATAAATCACTTCAGCTATTAAACTGAATTCAATGATCATATACACACAGTTTGAAAAGGTTTTTTTAAGTTTAAAACACTGCATTTGTATTTATAAATAATAATATGATTATTAGTAGTGATAGTAATACATATGTATTAATATTTAATTAATTGATTGATTCAATAATTAAGACTCCATGAAATTGCATGCAATAATTAACTATAAAAAATAATATTGTGCATAATTATATTGTTATAACAATTAACAATTGCTAACTTGTTAAAATTCTATTGTCAGTCTCTGCGGTCGGTGTGAAGCAGAGAATGATTTACCATCTGTTTTTCCACTTGTATCGAGATGTAAACACATCTCGTTTTCAGCATGTACGACAGACTCCTTTTCTCGAGTAGGGTAATTGGAGAGGTTACGCAATTTAAGATTAAACGTGAAGTCACGCATGTCAAGTATACATGATATGGGTGCTTTTTCACAAGCAGATTTACACATGTTCATTTGATCTGTAAAAACACAAGTGCCAGGAGAGATTAAGAGACGGTGAATGTGAACCCACACACCACCGCCGAACCCCTGCAATCTGCCAAGAGCTTACTGGGGGAAAACAACATCTGAGTCCTCTCTGAAAAACCACCGTTGATGTGCTAAATCTGTGATAAACAGGAAAACTGTTGCATTTGGAGGTAATTGATACCTGAAAGCTAAGAGGCTTTAGACTGTGCAACATGAAACAGCATTTTGCTTTTTAACAGTAAGCTTGCTTCTCACACAAAGTTATGATACACTACATGCAAAAAGCTTCGAAACTGAGCTTTTTTTTTTGGCCCTTTTTGGTTCCCCAAAGATCCTTTCATTAAAGAGATCTTAAAAAGAACCACATTTCTTCTAGTGTAAAGAACATTTAAAAAGCTAAACATAAAAAACGTTTTTGTGTAATTAAAAGATTTCATGAATATTAAAGTTTCTTCATCGAACCATTAGGGAAACTGTGCTGCATTTCCAATGCACGTTCACTTTTAAGAATGTTTTACACTCATAAGAATAACATTTCCAAAAAGTAAGAAGTTTTAGGTTCCCCAGGGAATCTTTCGATCAATAGTTCTTAAAAGAATCACAATTTTAGTCAAACATTTTAATAATCTAAAGAACCTTTGGTGAAATGGACAGGTTCTAGAAATGATAAAAGCACAAAAGATTTTTGTGATAAAATATCAAAAACCACTTGCACAGTGTTATATATTTCATGCAGTCGAGTACTTACTTGATCTCTAAGGTTATGTAAGATCGGTCCAAAATAATGGACCGTCCCTGTTCATTGTTGCCTATCAATGAGGCAATTTCTGCGATATCCTCAGTTTCTGCTTATGAATACTATGGCAACACAAGCGGCCAAATGCGGAAGTGGTAGTTATTTATTGTGCAAGTGCATTTTAGGTATCATGGATCACCATTACACTTGGCAAAACCCCCCAAAAAACATAGACATACACCAACTGATGCAAGAATGTATTGGAACAAACAACGAAAAAAAAGCAGAATAAATATCAGCTTGGCGTTTCCGAAATCGAGATAACTTTTCCAAAACCTCAAACAGGACAGAGACGCTGCTCTCGCATGCTTTATCTGTAAAAGGCTAAAGGCTCATGAGGAAACACAACTGGAACTGTGCCTGACAATTCTTAGAACCCTTTGGCCGGATGGTGGAATATTGACTACCTCATCCGTGAACATGATTTGTGAAAACGACATTTCCCAACGTTCCATGCCGCGTCATTGCTTCGCTTCTAGTGGCGATAACCTACATATTGTGACTTTAAAGGGTCATCATGGAACCATTTTAGGTTTCTTCAAAGAACCTTTCACTGACAAGTTCTTCAAAGAACCATGTTTTTCTTACACTCTTAAAAATAAAGTAAAAGTTGTGTTTCAAAGAAGGTATTATTTGGTTACTTCAGGCTCCCCAGAGAACCTTTTAGTTTTTAAAAAGATGCTTTTTTCATGTAAAGATTTACTGTAATAGCCAAAACAATTCCTACACATTGGCATGAAAGAATCTTCAAGGAACCACTGATGGAGAAACATTGGAAAAACATTTTTGGTTCCCCAAAAAAAAAAATCATCACTGAACAGTTCTTAAAAGAGTCTTAGGCTCCATTTACGCTAGTGCGTTTTCCTTTTAAAACATAACTTTTGATATGGTTACATCTGTCATATACACTACTCTGGCGTTTTTCACCCTCAATAACTGAGACTTCTTGGAACCATTCATGCCAATAAAAAACCTTTACTTTTAAGAGTGTGTTAGGAATATATTAATAATCTAAAAAACCTTGAAGAACCTTTATTGCATAAGAGTGTAAGACTTCAGAGCTAATACATGCTTCATGAGTCATATCTTTTTTAGAACTGTTGTGTCCTTTACTGGAGTTAAAAGCTTAAGTCACCATTCTTTGTAATTTCACAGTCTTCAAAAACACTCATTATGTGCTCAACAGAAGAAAGAAAGTCATACCGGTTTGGAACAGGTGAGTAAATGAACTAAATAAACCAATGGAGGACTTGAAAGGTTTTTCACTGTTCTCTGACATGAAAACATAATGTGTTATGTTTGAAACACGTCCACAGTGTTCGAAATGTGTTCCTTCTTATCCCGCCTTCTTTATTTCATCAGTCCTTTACTTTCATTCCAGCGTGTGCATGAAAAGCATCTTCAGTGAAGTTCAAATTTCCAGAACGTATACACACGTGTGTCCTCAGGGCCACTCTGAGCTTTAATGGGGTCCGCGCTTGGATCTTTAATTAATGCACGCAGGTAATAGATGCCATCTGGGGACCCTCTTGGCAACTAATCACATACACAGGGATTCTCGTTCAGTGCCAGATGCGGTGTCTTCTCTCCCTCTAACCTAATTACCCTTTCTTTTACAAACAAAGCAATGCAAATAGCATTTATCCATTATTTCCTCAAAAACATACACTCTTCGTGTGGATCCAAAAATGGAGATCACAGGAATTACAAAGAAATTGATGCATTTCATCATTCGGTTGGTTGTTCTTGTGATGTTTTTTTTTTTTTTTTTTTTTTTTTTTTTTTTTTTTGAGGCTTGTTGCGAAGGCTTCGTGAACTAAATCTATTTTAATTTGGGAGAGCCATTTCTTAATAGATTTGGAGTCAAAAGAATGGTGAAAGTTATCAGGTCTAAAAACAAGCTTAATTCCTCACATAGTCTAGACGTTAATGAATCATTATTAAATCCCTGTTTTCCAAAAATCTATTTAAAAAAAAAAGTCTTTAGAACAGTGGTTCTAAACTGGCCTGTTCTATTATGTGCAGCAGAGAAAATCAATGCCTAATATGGAAATAATTCAATTGTTTATTTAAAAAAAAAAAAATGCAGGGCAAAATGATGTTCTGGTGTTTTAATACTACTACGAATAATAATGTACTATTATTATTATTAATATTTAATAATACTTTATTTATTTTAAAACACATTATCAGCTAACAACATGCTGTGCAAATCTAGGACCCACTTTATTTGTAATAATAGATTTTTATTACTTATTTAATAATTTTATGATTTTAATATTACTTATTTTATTTTTATAATAATATTCTTTTAAAAATAATATAATAATAATAATTAAAGTTGCACAAACAATTTCACATATATATTCATTTTTTTAAATATGTTTCAAAAAGATGGTTTTGATCATGTTATTTTTAAAGAAGTTGCATAATGAATAACTTATGTGTTGTGTTGGGCCAAAGCAAAACCAGCTGAGAATTTTTATTTTATTAACCATCATGGGACTAACATTGTGGCTTCAACGCATCATTTCTGCACGCCCATATCCAAACGTAACATAAATAAATGAATAAATGAATTCAAATGCATCTAATCTAAATATATGAATCTAAATGAACTGTGTTCATAAAACAGATTTAGCTCAGTGGATGAGTAAGAAACATCTTTGTTGTTTTATATTGGCAGAGTATTTTTAATTTCACGTTTTTGTTCTTACACGGGCGCTCAAGATGCCTTCAAAGATATCTCTAAGCCCTAGGATAAAGCCAGATGCTCAAAGAAATTTCCTTGAGAAACAAATATTTTGATTGTTGACAATATTTGTACGTTTGCTGAGCGTGAAATTGATTTACGGAGGTGACAAATCTCTGAGGGACTTGCGATGCTCCGTGGTGACTGCACTCCCACTCTGCCGGTTATATCCTCCCGGGTGGTTCTGCTTTAATCTGGTTTGCATGGTAAAAATAAAACACCTTTTTTAACACCAGGTCTCGGATCTCCGCATGCTCACGTAGGGATCTACACGCCGACCTACCGACCAATGACACGCAGCGTCGCTTTCACACCGCATTGTGTCATAATCCCTTTATGTTTTCTTCCATTCAGAAATTCATTCATTCAGCATAATCCATTTGTCTGCTCTCTTGCCTTCAGATAAACAGCCGTGGGCCTTGGAAAACTCGTCTTTGTGTAACACCGCCAAGGGTTTAAGCCCCCGAGCCGTTCTCTTCCTCCATCTGGGAATGCGGCGGATCTTCAGCGCTTAACTCTCCATCGCGAGTTCACGGCAAATGGATTTCTCCTCGACGTTCTCAAAGGCTGCCCTCAGATGGCATTGTTTGAAGTTCGTATCCCGAGCTTGGCGAGCCCTGGCATGCTTCCTGGCTCTGCGGGTGGCGGTAACACAGCGTCGACTTGGAAAAAAACCCTTGGCAAGTGTTTTTTCCTGGGCTTGCTGGCTTCCTTGTTTTGGCCAGACAATCCACCGCAGCCACATTAAACACTTGCGGAAAACTGCAACAGCAGGACTGGCGCGAGTCGAAGATGACGTCGCATGTAAAACGGCCTTCGATTACGGGGTCTTAAATGGTTCATGGCGAAAATACGAACATATGGACAAGCTGTCATCGAGGGGCCGCTGATAAAGCTGAAGACACTACGGCTCAGGGCAAAGCCTGGCCTGCTGAAAGTGTCCTAATCTGTTCCCAAAGAGCCTATCGCCATCCCTATTAGAGAGGGAACAAATGTTTGGAGAGAGACATTGTATCTGCTTGGCCGGTCAGAGGAGTGGCTCTTGCCAGGAGTGGTCTTGTGTGACACAAGCCGACAGCGTTGCATGCATACTGCAGAATCAAGCTGTCGCCCACTCAGCAAGAGTAAAGGACGGCTGTATAGTGGGGGCTCAGTGTGGGCCATAAAGCTCATGCAAAGGCCTGGCATGCTTACAAGAGCTGTTTCGGGTTGCATGTTAGCATACTATGTACTACTGATGTGCAACAGTACGCCAATTTCCTCAGCGTATAATACTTAATGTGCATAGATAATCTAGTATATTTAGCCAAACGAGCAAGATACAGAGTTTCCTGTGTGGGATACTGTCTCCCACACAGCAGTGTGTTTTGACCTTCCATGTTTAGTGTGATGAATAATTATTGCTCAGATTTTATCTGTCTTGACTCTTCATAAATATATATATATATATATATATATATATATATATATATATATATATATATATATGTGTGTTTGT